>PNEQ01133762.1:0-61862 GCA_003012365.1 Medauroidea extradentata
CGACCACGAAAACCAATTATCATCGCCCAACTTTTCAAACTCCTCCATTTTCTTCGCCATCTTGATGCTTTGTTTCACAAAACACAAGTCACATTTCACTCGTATAAATATTTCTTTCAGTTCTTACCCTTGTGTTTATATATGTTAAACTTAAGCACCACAGCATCCTGGGCCCATAACCTGTTAGTTTGTCAAAAAAACAAAACCACTGTATTCAGAATCACACCTGCTTTAATAAATCCTTTATTAACAATTTTCCTCTGTATAAACATCCATACACCCTTTTTTCAAGACTCCTGTTGCCAACATCTAAAACCAAAATTACCTTCACAGCAACACAACCTAACAAGTTCAACTAAATCTTACTTTTTTTCTACGTAAAACACTTTAGTGCCAGTACTTTTTCCAGAGTAATAAAATATTATACGAGAAAATAAAGTATCAACCCAGGAGTCTATTGACTGGTACGTTACGATTTTATTTCAGTCGTGAAGAAAACATACAAAATGATCGTATCTCAATTATATTATTCTACAGTCACCTATATTGTAGTTATTTTTGAAGTATAGTTTATGACATGAATGTTTAATCCTTTTTTATTCGCATATACAGCACTACAGTTATCAAATGAGTAAGTGTTGTAGGCGATACCGAACTTGCAGTTGCATTCTTCGTGTTTGCGTAGATCACAGATTCGAGAGAACAGTTTATCGCAGTACTTGCATTCACACCCCGATGAACGAGAAACCTTTCCTTTGCATGTTTTCCTGTGTATAGTCAAGATATCATTGCGAGTAAACACTTCGTCACAGTTATCACACAGGTAAGTCTTGTACGATACACTATACATACAATGACTTTGTTCATAGCGAAGAGCATTCGAGTGTGTACTAAATGAATTCCCACAGTAGCAACACTGTTTCAGAGAAGTATGCACATGATTTCCAGAGAACACTTCCGACTGAATGGTAGCCACTGATACAGATGTCAAGTCTTCGATCTCCGATGCCATCTTCTTAACGTTAGAGTTTTACACAATAAGTACCTTTAAATGAAGATAAAGATCTGCTTTCCAGCATGTCTATCGACAAACTGATCTCCTTTTTACGTAATCAGTGCTTAAATACCACCATTCATTCTATGCTAGCTATTTCGATGATTCTCACGCACCAAGCTGGATAGCAACGAAGCCAATGTCGTTAACAGCACGAGCGATACGCTGTAATCATATCATAATTCTGCTAGTCGTTTTTAGGGGGCCATGGTGACCGATGGTTCAGATCTCTCGCCTCCCACCAAGGCGATTTGGGTTCGGTCCCCAGAATTTTGCATGCATACATCGTGCCAGACGAAGCAGTTGATCGGCGGGTTTTCTCGGAGATCTCTCGTTTTCCCTACCCTTTCATTCCAACGTTGCTTCATACACATCGTTGAGCGTTGACCAAAGTCTCTCATTCACTCACTAGTCACCGTTCATCATGAGAAGCCATGTTCGGGCAGGTGGCAGGAGGGGTCGATCGGCACTTCGTCACTGTCGACGGCTACACAGCCCAGAGTACTTACAGATGTGTGGGTGACTACCCTGGCCCTCATCCCATCATCTCCCCAGTCCAAAATATAAAATATACATCAACTCTCCCTAATCATCCTACTATCATCCCTATCACATAATACTATTTACACCGAGTACAACAAAACTTGAACCAACTCTGTACTACATTTCTAGCCTGTTTTACTGCCGTGATATCCACAGCTTAATACTAAGAACATCAAATAATTAATCCTAATGGACAGTCATTAATTATTTTTACACAAATTATCCCTTCAATATGTACATTTAGTGTATATCGGGCTATACCTATGACATAACCCTCTAGGTTTCCTTGTCAGCTGTAGATGATAGGGGAAGCTATAGCCACCAATTTCTTAAGATTTAAGTTTGCCTCCTTTTTTTTTCATATACATTTGCTACCCTTTGGCACTATTTCCACCATATGATGCACTGCATTTAATTGGCTCTTCCGCAGCACTCAGTAGGCACTTCCTATGTGCTAACCCCTTTGCATTATAGGTTTCAGTGCCCCCTAGGTACCACTGAGCGAGTTCTGGGTCGAAACGGTGCATGTCGGAGGTTACCAAAAAAAAAAAAATCACAGACAACTTGGGAAGGAGCAAAAAAAACACCCTTGAACTTGTTCTCAGCCCGGCTCCTACAGATCGGTTAAGGCCAAGGTCGACTATCCCCCTTCACGAATTACTGGCGACAACAAAATACACAAAATAATACAACAGCTCTTTCCCCGTCCTACTTACAATGTCGTCCTACAGGATGCTTCACAAAGCCTACTGCCCTGCCTGTGCCTTGAAAACATATCTCCTCAGCTTGTCTATTTTATACGTTCCTCGGCTCTGCATACCGGCGTCGTTTCTCACTCAGGCACAATCAGTGTGTTGATCAGTCTTGCATCTAAGCAGTTTCCCACAAAGCCCTATTTATTTAGCACCACTACGAGCGGATTAAGGTACGGGGATGTGCTCCGCTCAATAATGCCCCTATCTAACAGCCGAACAAGCTCCTGTTCTACTGCCGGCCTCAGTTTTGTGGCACAGGGTATACTTGCGCAGCATATGGCTTGTGGGCCTTCACCTTAAAATGGCTGACGAATGTTTTTATTTTCCCGTTCTCCGTCGAAAACACGCCTGCATGTGACAATAAGATCGTTTCCAGCTCGTCCCGCTGTTATTTATCTAGCGGAAATTTTCGGTAGTGGTATGCTTTCGACCCTGATTGCGCGGTGCCCAGTGATGTCGCCTCTATGTGCTCTGGCGGCGCTTCGATCGCAGAAACACGCAGTACTGTTTGTTTATTCTCATGTGAGCACACCGGGTTACCGCCCGTCGGCACCTCATATTCTTGCCCATTTACAGAGAAACCTAACATCTTCTTCCTGCAATTAATGCGCGCCTCTATCCGCAACAGGGTGTCCATGCCAATCAACACCTCTGGTTTCACGTCTCTCGCAACGAGAAAATTAAGGGGAGTGTTTACCGTGCCTATGCCGACCAGGGGCGTCATTTCAGGTTTTTCCAGGGGGGAGGGGGCAAGATTTTGTTTTCTGACGACAGTGACCTTGTTGCAGCTTTTGTTATTAATTAAGCATGTATAAATTATATACTTTAATAATAAAACTTCAGTTTTATGTCCTTAAGTTAGCATTATTTACATTTAAAAACACAAAAAATATATTTATACACAAAAATTCCAAATCCAGGGGGGGCATTTGCCCCCCCCCCCCGCCTGTAGGCCCAAATGACGCCCCTGATGCCGACATCGACTACGACCTGCTGGCTAATGGCTTTCATTTTGTTACCATTTACGCCTACTATTGCGATGCCTGTGACAGGTAACATCACAATCTCTTTGCTTCCCCCTTCGCCCTGCAGCTGCCGCAACACAGACTCTCGCATCAAAGAAACCTCGCTCTCAGTGTCAATAATGGCCTTAAACTCGCGCCTGCAAATAGTCATGCTCACAACAGGTGATTTTTCTGCGCCTACTCCGCCAGTCGGATTGGGCGAATCCCATAATGCTTCGTTTACTGCTTCGTCTAGTGGTATGTATATTTCGCATCTGTATGCCTGATACTCCGTCCCTTCCTTCCGAGCCCTTAACTGCGCGGGACTCCCGCAGCTAGGCTCTGTCCGTTCCCGACTGAGCAAACTATTCGTTTACCTCGGCCACTGTGTATACTTGATTCTCGACTCCCCAGTCAACGATCCCATTGCTTCTAGCATGCATCTCTGTCCCTACCGGGTCATTCAATACTTTCGTTTGACTCACTACCGCTGTGCGCGTCAATGGGGGCTGCCCGCACGCAGACCCATTTCCTCGGTCATTTTCTCCTCTCCTTCCACCCTCTGTGCCTGCTCTTTCCGCGTTCCTGACTTTCTCGCTTCCAGTGATGTCTCTATACCCCTGCTTGGCCTTGAAACCCGTACAGCTGAGTTCGGTCCGCCTGCATCTCAAACTGCTCTACCAGCCTAATTAGTGCGTCGGTGTCCTCTACCTCGGCAGTAATTATCGCCTCTCTGACATACCGTGGTAGGTGCTTCGTCAAATGGTAGACTAGACGTGACAGTGAGAACGATTGGTCCAGGTATCGATTCTAGTCAATTATCTCCCTTAGATATTCGGACATAGTCACTTTGCTGTCCTGGCCATATCGACCCTGATAAATGTGGTTTACTAATTTATCCTGGACAATCGGAGACGAGAGGCGATGCATGAACGCTGCCCTACATTCGTCGTAAGTTCCCAAACTTTCTAACACACACTGCGCCCAGTTGTCTGCAGGCCCGCCAACCGACTCAGAAATAACTCCACTCGCAGAATCTCACTACATGGAAAATTCCTCACATATTTGTCCATGCGTTTGATAAAGTGGACCGGCCTCGCACCATCTAGCTGTCCAGTAAAAACAGGGACTAATCGGCTCACATTAGGCGGCGTAACTGTCAGTGTTCCTCCGATAGACGTGCCTTGTGCGATATTTCGCGCCAAGTTATTGTGCTCTGTCTCTACGTCACCAACCTTTCGTTGTAACGAGAGCACAGAATTTTCAATACGACTCTCGTCGCTAGAGATGTCTTCGGCGCGCGTCTGTGTGACCTGAACATCGGACCTCACAATCTGACCATGAGTTTCGCACAACTCCACGACTGTGTTTATCTTCTCGCAAATTGCTCCTCTGGCCTGCATATTAGCCTCGTTCTGCCTGTCAGTTTCCACCTGCCAGTGCAACTTAACCTCCGCCAAACGACTATCGATTTCCGCCTCTAACTCTGTGGCGTGTTCCGCGAACTGACATGCCACCCGGGCCTCGAAAGTGCGAAATCGCTTATCCACCGCATTTATCTTTTCCCATATTTCGTTCCCCATCTGCTGCATCTGACTTTGCAAGCCCTGTGATTGATTTTTTATTACTGCCATCATATTTCCTAACAGCTCACATAGACCTACCTCTTAAGGACCCTGCGTTTCTACCTCACTGCCGGCTCCCGACGCAGAACTGTCCTGCAGCGACTCGGTCGTCACCCTATCTAGACCTTAGCTCGAACCCGGGTCTGTAGAAACACCGTCTATCCCCTCCATCTCAGGCCTTTCACCGCACCCTATTTCGTTAGGAATTATTGCACCTGTGCCGTACATTATAGTACTTACTCCTATCTGCACTCGTTCCTCTGGGGACAGCCTGTTGGTGTCTCGGAGTTTCGCCGAGCGGTACCTAGTGAGCATAACCTAGGGTTAGCATGCACAACAGCTAACACTTTCACCGCTGATGTCACTCGTCGCTCCCTCCTGGATCACGTCGCCTGACTGCTGAAAGGTACTTTGAAGTGATCACTCACCACCTGGACAGTTAAATCGGCACCTGTGTTCGATGCTCTGCGCCGCCCCATCTGTTGTCGGGTCGGCGTGAGGTTGTCTTCTCTGGGACCGCTCCTTCGCAGTCCGACGTCGGTACCCTCGCCGCCAAAGACCTGCGTCGTGGTTCCGTCGCTGCTCCGTCCAGATGTTAGTCCAACAGCCGGTACCCTCGCCGCCAAAGTCGCAGTGCCTCAGTGGTGTGTGCTCACCCGCAGCTCTGTCCTTGGGTCAGTCTCTCGCCGTACGTTTATGAAAGTTGGCACGTCCCGCCACGTTTCTGCTCTCCGCGATGCCGCACGGTCTTCGTCGTAGTCTCTTATTTCGCCGAACTTCTCGCGTCGCTAAATGTTCGAGTTATATCTCAGGGAGTGTATAAGATCCGGCCCTTAAGTTGGGTAAGCCAATCTGTTACTCCCGCACCGCACTCAGGCCACTGTGCCAACTTCTTGGCCTGCGAATTGCGATTAAATCGGCGGACGTCTAATTGCATTTGCCCGACTATTAAATGTAATTAAACTCGTAATAAAGGCTCTTGGTAACGCACCCCTGGTGGCCTACCGATACGTGGACCCACAGGACACGGACACACGCATCCGTCCGCGGCTAAGTCCTAGACTGCTCTCCCCGGCACCGCTGCCGGCACGCACGCCAAGCGGCGATTTCAGACGCGGCTCCCCCAGCCAATCAGGAGCTTTGTTTCAAATCCCCGGCCTTCTGGTATTTTTCCGAATTCGGGCGATTACGACCATCTTTAGTGGTGATTTTATTTCCATAAATCACAGTTTACATTTCTCTAATTTCTACATCATTATTTCTTATAATTACCTATACTTATGACAAAACATATATAAATACTTGAAATTTAAATCAAACAGTTGGGCGACTTGGCCGTTAGATTTCTTTTCCTCGCCCCCACCCCTTGTGGCCTCGGGCAGGCGGCAGGAGGGGTCGACCGGCACTTCGTCACTGTCGACGGCTACACAGCCCAGAGTACTCACAGATGTGTGGGCGACTACCCTGGCCCTCATCTCGTCATCTCCCCAGTCCAACATATAAAATATACATTAACTCTCCATAATCATCCTACTATCATCCCTATCACATAATACTATTTACACAGAGTACAACAAAATTTGAACCAACTCTGTACTACAATTCTAGCCTTTTTTACTGCCGTGATTGCCACAGCTTAATACTAAGAACATCTAATAATTAATCCTAATGGACAGTCTTTAATGGTTTTTACACAAATTATCCCTTCAATATGTACATTTAATGTATATCGGGCTATGCCTATGACAATATTATATGTAATTAAATGAAATGACTGGGGGAAAAAGAGTTTTTTTATTAACTTGAGTGTTTGACGAGTATAACTATTACGATTTAAACATTTCTTTCGTGTAAAAAGTAAAGATAGAATAAAAATAGTAATGTATGAAACTAAGTAGATGTTCTGATATGGAAGCAGGCCAGTGATATGAGAATTGATTATGCTATTTTCATGGCTGCGAGATGTCATGTGTGTGTGTGTAACTGTTCGCTAAGCAGGGAGAAAGTCATATCCGCGTGTATGTATTGTAGAAGAGTGTAATGAACAGTTCAGACAGGCTTTGACAGGGCTGATGGAGAGAGAAGGTTGAGTTGCGAGGGTGTATTCGATGGTCGGTGCGAGGGTGTAGGGGTGGTGTGGTATGAATATGAAATTGTACATCTGTTTCTTGGATGGGGTGGGGTTTGCCATGTTTGAAAGTAGACGAAGAGTAGTGCATATGTAACTGTCCTGAAAAATATGATATTTTCAAAATGAATGATTGATTTTATCGGAAATTGAAGGAAATGTAGCTAATTTGTAGGAGTGTGAGTGTAGACGATGAAGTTCTGTAGGAGATAATGTCAGTGTAGTTATAAAAAATATTTATCAAAAAGATTTTTAATATTTGATAGATTTTATTGGGAATTGATTGGATATAGCTAAGAAATAAGTCATGTTTAAGTAGTATTCATTAATGATATTCAAGTAAAGTTTTGAAATTATTAGTACAATATTAAAAAACCGATAATTTTGAAATTATCGAACAATACGTAGTCTTAATCGATGGTCGTAACTACTTACGGTCATCTAGCTGCTATGTGAAGACATTGGTGACATGTTTTAGGGAGAATTATAAAGGAAATAATGTTTAGACAATGGGTAAGAAAGTGGAGGTAAAGTTGGGAGAGGGTGGTGAGGGGTGAAGTAGTTTGAGCGGGTTATAACACGAGTGTCGGTGGGAGGGGAAAGTAGGGGGAAATTCATCACGTGACTAACAGCCAATTAAATTAAAGGAATGTGGAGGGGAAGGGATAAGTTAATATATACATGTAATAAAAAGTGGTGGGAGGGAGTCAGTGTGTCGATGGAGCTCGTCCGGGTAAGACGTGCCGGTAGTTGGTTTAATTAAATAATTTTTACATAAAAAGTTTTTTTAATAGTTATTTTATTTAAAAAATTTTATTAAAAAGATTTTTACTAAAAGTTTTATTTACTAAATACGTGCGGGTTATAATGGAATGCAAAATCGAAAAATTTTCGGAAGAAACACCAAGATGGCGGCCAGAAACAAGATTGTGTGCGTAAACAATATGGAGGTAATATTTTTTCGGATATCTAGGAATTTTTTTTAAATTTAGAAATTTTTGAATTTTTAAAAAAAATTTTGCAATTTTGGAATATTTTGGTAACTGACACTCAAGGTCAAGGTTAAAGGTCAAGGTCGTGGTTAAAGGTCAAGGTCATCCAACATGACAGCCAGGGCCATGATGTCACAACATGCTGGGGGGCTCCTCACTCTGGCTCCTGTCCCAGAAGGAACTAAATCTCTCTACTGTCAGCTTATCCTGTCGACCATCAATGCTACTCTCCTCAAAACAAAAATATTATAGGTAAATTTAAAGACAAATGTAATGGTGTGCCTATGACTGAGTTTGTAGGACTGCGAGCGAAAATGTATGCTCACAGGTGCTGCGAGAATGTTATGCAAAAGGCTAACGGAATTCAGAAATGTGTGATCAAAAATAAAATTACCTGCCAGGACTACACAGGCCTCTGAACATAGAGAAGTCTATGCGAGTAACTATAGGTAGTATAAGATCACGGAAAAAGCAACTATATTCCGAGTGTAGCACAGTGGCGAATTTAAGCACTTATCTTAGGGGGCAGGAAGAGTTTGCCTTAAGGGCAATGATGCACACTGAAAATCAGTCATGTGTGGGAATACGCCGCAAACAGGCTTAAACCGTCCACAAATGTGTACTTGTATGTTATAAGTGCGCGGTTAGATCGTATATAATGCAGGGAGCCAGATATCGGCAGTCAGTTGGCAGCGAGCCTTCGTATTGTGAGGGTGTACTTCTCTTTGCTGTGTGCTATGACATCTAGCGGCCACCGCTTGAACCACCTTAAATGTAGCTTTTTCCTTTGTTCTTTTCTGCTTCGCCCTTCTTATCGCTCGGATTAAACAAATAGGGAGGGGGAGGGGGGAAAGAGGTGAAGAGTGTGGGTAGTGAGATTACTTATCTCTACAAGTCTCGCATGCACCACGAGTGACGCGGCATGGCGTGGCTAGGGACATACCAACACACACAGCCCAAACTTCCGGACCTGGCCCAGGAATCTAAGACCATTTCCGGCTAAAACCTCCAAAAAAATTGTCCAAAGCTGAAATTTGGCTCACTTGCAGAGTCGAGCATGCTTAATAACATATCAAAACTTTACTGCTCAAAACCGTGTGCGTCACATCTAAATCGTGCAACAAAGTCATAAGTGACGCGTTAGTGTAGCGTTTTACTAAACTGCTGCCATGAGGCGTAACTTTTATCGTACAATTAAAACCAATAGTTCAAAATAATCTAGAAACTCCGATCTACGTAAATATGTTAGAAATTCCTAAATATGTTAAGTTTACTATACACCGTAAAACAACAAAGTGAAGAAATGTATTATTTTATCACAGTTGAGGAAATTCGACGACGATTATCAGCGAAACTAAACGTCTACGTGAAAAATATGCCGAGTATATTACGTTGGCTGCACTAACGCGTCACTTATGACTTTGTTGCACGATTTCGATGTGACGCACATGATTTTGAGCGGTAAAGTTTCGATATGTTACTAAGCATGCTCAACTGTGTAAGTGAGCCAAAATTCAGCTTTGGGCAAATTTTTTGGAGGTTAAAGCCTTTGTTTCCTTGCCTACTAGACACAGGAAATTTTCAAGGTGGCTTCCCCTCACGCCGCCGTGAACTCCAAATAAGAAGGAATTTTTCTAAATTGGGAAATTAAAGTGGTGACAGGAAGTAAATGAGTTTTGCGAGATTACGTTATTTTTGCTTCAAAATATACTACAATATTTTTAGATTTTTTCAACTTTCTAAATGAAGGGTGAAAAACTTAAAATGTATTTCAAACGAATACTTTTCAACCACTGAGATATCTAATTGATTCTTACAAGCTTTCATAAATTCTTTTAAAAAAAACTGCTTTAATTGTGTTTTTTCCTCAAAATTTTACCCAAAAGGCCGTTAAGAAATGTAATGTGTTTCCAAATAATTCTCAGTAATTCGTATACCCAGGGAGAAAACGAAATTATTTTTGAATAGGAATGTAGCTTACGTGAGAAGTTATTTCATACCCCCCCTCCCTCCGCCAACCAACGAAATCTGACATCAGGTGTGTAAATGGAAGTAAAATGTTCCAGAATTCCGGCAACTTGAGCATGGCTATGGATTAATAATTCAAAAGATGTTACTCGGTGGTACGTCAAGTGGCCGTAGCGACAAGTGACCGTACGCTTTTAAACCACACCCAGGTATGTACAGCAGCCAACAATGGGTCAGTTGCTCCCCCCTCAGTACTGGTTTCTTGACGAATGGTGTGAATGCTTTCTAACAGCTAGGAGGAATCTTGTACTTTAACATTCTAACCAATGAGAATGGAAACTTAAGGACCGCCCCTCAATCATTAAGATTATTTAGAGTAGAAGAAAACTCGCCTAACTGCCTTTAACATCCCTCGCGACTCTTGACCGTATCGCTGGACGACTGGGCGCGT
The DNA here is from genome assembly GCA_003012365.1 of Medauroidea extradentata. Taxonomy (NCBI): domain Eukaryota; kingdom Metazoa; phylum Arthropoda; class Insecta; order Phasmatodea; family Phasmatidae; genus Medauroidea; species Medauroidea extradentata. The sequence goes on from PNEQ01133762.1 coordinate 10,521, forward strand.
CAAGTGGTCGTACTGGCCACGCTACGACACTACAGCGCCTGGCAGTATAGACCATGTGCCACACTTCTGTATTCAGACACTGCAGCGCAGCGCCTGGTGGATAAACAATGTGCCAGGCTTCTGTTTTCCGGAGAATGGCCTCACCTCGTGCATAATTGAGATTTTCACGTGTATATGTAATGTGCTCACTGGCTTTAATTTATGTTGTTTTATCAAAGAGTGTTGGTACGAACCAGACAGTTGCAACTCTCAGGTCATTTGCCCTTGTGGAAATTATTCACTTAATTTTTAGAATGGAATTAATTGTTAGACGAAGAAGTATTTGTTATATTTATACCTAGTGTCGACATATTACTTCACAATTGAGAGGCGTAGTTCTCCCTCCTGGCCATCTGCATCACTAATAAAACAAATTTTTGACTGTCATAGTGAGAATTCAATTTCAATGTCATACACAAATGTCAAAAAGGGGATAACCAACTACTATATTCTCATTACTACTGAAATTCGTTAACTCAGTATAAATTAGTGCATGTTTTCTACACTTGCATGAATACGCTAATTTTTTTTTGTGCCCCTTTACATACCGCTCATGATATAGGACTTTAGATAGCGATCCCACAAAATCCGCTTATGACAAAAAAATACAGTTAAATTTATATCATAAATGTAGCACAGTTAAGTTCATTGGGAATTGATGAACTTGTAAATTTAAATGCGAAAAGGTTAATTTTAGGAAATTTGCTAATGCCAGAATGATGTTAATCATAGTTATAACGCTTCGAACAGCTTGCAAAAATGCTTTTTTATATTGCATATTTTCATTTAAGTATCAAGTAATCGTACAGAAAATAAAATGTTTAGCTAAACATTTTCAGTAAAATAAAACAAAAGTAATTTGATCTGGGTTTTGGTCTTTAAACGATAGGCCGATGTAGCCCAAAAAGAATAAATATGTTGCTCCAGAAGTTTAGGTAATCACAAGTATCAGAACATAAGCAGTCAGGAATACAATGACTCGTGACATTTCGATAGTTTGGATAGGTATCTTTAGTTATTTTAAAATAGATATTTCAGAAAATAGTTTTGAATTTTATTAATATGGCAAGTAAGATGGAGCGTATACCAATGAAAGGAAGTGTGTTATGTAATTAAAATAAAAATTAAACTTACCGACGAATATCAGTCATGCACTAAAATTCGAATTAGCAACAAAATTGTGTAAATAATAAGTCACTGAGTGCTGGTATAGACAAGCCACTGCTGATTAATGAATTGAATTATTTATAAATATATGCTTTTAGTGGCCGAATTCACATAGTTTTGTGGAAATCAGAACCAAATAAGCTAAACTCAGCCACGTTGATTAGAAATAGGCCTAAATATCCACTAACTTCCAGATGTGCAATTTTTCCTGATATCAATTTGACTAGGCTCAAATTGCCTCACACTCTTATTACACTGAAGCACATGTTTTTAGTTATAGAGCCGGCTCCAGTGGCGTAATTCACTGGTCACCGTTATGCGGCGAAAGAGGTCCGGGGTTTGTGCACAGATTTCTAATTGTCTTTTCACCTAATTGTATCCACATTGGCTCTTACGACTTCTATCTTAAAGGGCTGTTAAGACACTCTTACACTCCAGGTATAAGGCGTATCGCTCTTAGATTGATGTAGAAGGCTTTTGACTCGCACGTTTGCAAGATCGCTCTCACGTTACGAGGTTAAAGAGATGTGCTTATTTAAATCTGACTGCATTTTATACATTTTATGTTCAAGACCTGATATAATTTGACGGAAATATTACAAGCGAAAACGATTATAAATGTACAGTGGATCACGTTTTTCACATAACTTTGATCTGACAAATTGTTCTCATTAATGATGATGATGATGATGATGATAATAATAATAATAATAATAATAATGCGCACTTGAAGAAATAAATATTTGCCCGTTATTTTGTAGGGTAATTTTTCGTTAAATTTTCCTTCTTTTTTGGTTTTACATTTGCTGACATTGTGTGACTACGTTACAGTTATTATTACATAGGGGCGTAAAGGGTTCATTAGGAATAGCCAGTTACTTTGTAAGCTTTCTTACCAAAATTTTTAACTTTCACGTTTTGTGGGGAATACTCCATTATTTTCAACACGACTATTCACTGTGCCCTCCAAGCCCATGGAGCCACGATTTTGTCGCGTAAAGGTTTTTTCACAGTTTTGTTTCAATACCTTTCGCGCGCATCGGCAGCTCTGTTCCATTGTTATTAACAGTGTGCCTTTGTTTAAACACGTCTTTCATTTGATTGCAATAATCAGACTAGGAGAAGGGTAATTAGAGCCCACGGATTTTCGCGAAAGGATTGTGCAACAGTTTGTTTCAATACCTTATGTGCACATATGCAGCCAACCTTCATGTTCAGTGATTGGCTGTTTTTAACTGACAGCGTCTAGGGTTCTACCCGCAAATCACAGACGTGTGGTGACGCAGTAACCTTGTTCCTGTTGGCACAGTCAAGTGAGTCACGTCTGTGCAATAATACATTCTGCCAATAACCATGAAGCAAAGCTTCATATGTGCACGTAAGGCATTGAAACAAACTGTTGCAGAATTCTTTTCGCGAAAAATCGGGGGCTCTAAGAGTAATTGTGGCAGCGCACGTCTGTGATTTGCCAGTAGAAACGCAAGACAAGTGAGAGTTGAAACATTCAATCACTGACCAAAGAAGCAGAGCTGCATGTGCAATATGACGTTGAAACCAACTGATACAAAAATATTTTCGTAGTAAAATTATGGCTCTACTAATTATGTATACACGAAACATTTCAAACATTTAAGGTGGAGTATCAGCCGCCAGCCACACTGTATCGTTTTAATTTAGGTTTTCTTTTCTTTTTTCGTTAATTGTGAGAAGAAACGTGTAAAATTTGGAATTATAGCGTGAATTCTATTCACCTTGCGCTACAGTACAATTATCGTAGTTAAACTGTCACCATATATTTAGGTCGCGAATGTAAATTAAGAATATGAAATCTAATTACTTGTCTGACTTCGACCTAAACATATGTTAAACTTTCAAATGCGATGCTTGTACTGTAACACGAGATAACTAGAACATGCACTATAAACACAAACTTCATAAAAATTCTTCATAAATTCGTGTATAATGAACGTTTACGAAAAAAATACCGCTACCACGTTGTATTTTTATCCAACTTAAAAAAAAGGAGGAAGTTCTCAATTCGGTTGCATTTTTTTTATGTTGTTACCTCAAAACTCCGTCATTTATAAACCTGTTTAGATTTTTTTGAAACGGGGATATTCACAAAGGGGTCCAATTTTAATTTCGTTAGCCTTGGACCTTGGATTTCAAAGATATACCAAGGAACTCCTCAAAATCGAATAGGAAATGTATAGTGACTGAGATACTGGTGTGTTTATGTCAATACAAGACAATGTGGGTACCTAAATATGGTCAAGGGCGTTTTGGACTGACTTGGACTGTGAAGGCACAACGGAACTCCTCAACGACAAAGAGCACGAATGTGGAAGGTAGGCACCAGAGCTCCGCAAAAAAAAAAATCAGGAAATAAAATTTTTTAACAACAAACACCGACTTCAAAAAAATTTACTCTGAAATAATGCAGAAAAAAGTAATAAAACGTTATTTTTAGACTACATACTTAGAACACAATCAATTTATTAGGACAGTAAAATACAATTGTTGTTATTTTTGTGTTCTGTGCAAGCCAGGCGTTTAAGACATTTTACGAAATTTCGCAAAACTGACAATTTTTTTTAAAACTTACGTTAGTTCGATAATGTAGCAATACTTAATTTAACCAGGTGCTTCACTCCCAGCCCCGCCGTATACGCCCGCCGCTGCGCCCCGTGATGTTCAACGCCGCGCTGCTGCTGTCTTTGTGTCGATTAAGAAATAATTAGTTACAGTCAACGTTATATTTCATTAAATAAGATGTATACCTTCGCTACTTTGTTACACGTTTGTTAACCTTGGCTGGATTCGAATCCAAAAATAACAATAATTATGTATTACTGTCCTGATAAATTGATTTTATTCTAAGCAGTCTAAAAATAACGTAATATTTTTTTTTTAGTTTTAGTTTATTTTTTTAGAGTAGGTTCTTTTGAAGTCGGTGTTGTTTTTTGTTATTTTTTATATTATATCATTTTGTGTGATACTTAATTTGTTTAGACAGCAGTGTTTTTTGACACTGTACAAACAGCTAGACAATTTACGGAAATAAGGAATGAAATCGGCCTTAGCACTTATTAAGCAACCACCCCGAAATGTTCCAGAAGTGATTTTGGGAAAACGTAGAAATTCAAAATCAGGTTAGCTGGAGCCCGGATGAGACGCTTCCTTACAAATTCGAGTCCAATGTAATACTGCCGTGTCATCTCGTTTAGTATATTGCGTTAGTTGTTCGCATTAGTCTTTTGAAATATCGTGACATGGAAATTGGGATTTTTATAGTAATTTTATAATAAAAATTATTATTACAACTAAGACGTTTTAACATCCCGTCAACAGTGAGGCCATTAGACATGGATACGCATAAAATTTTAGAAATAAAATTTACAAACACATATTTAAAACCATGCTCCACCCAGGACTCGAACCCAGAACTTCTCGCGCCGCTAACAGCAGTGTTATGGAGATCTACTCAACACGGGCTGGTTGATAAAACACATGTCGTAGGAAACACAGCAAGTGATCTCTTTATCTATATACCTCCTTTGCAAGACAGAACCTAAATTCAGCAAATATAAACTCACGATTTTCTTCAGAGTGAGCGTATCATCACTCAAGACCTAGATGTTAAGTGCTGGCCAAAATCACTTCATTTCACTTCAGAGTGAGCATTTTAGTCTATTATGCTGCAGCGCACAAGTATTGGTCGACTTCCAAGGCTATTGTAGGTGTAATTAAGGTGGTATTAAATATAAAAATAAACTATAGTTACAGCGCACGTTTTTGTTCCCCATATAACTTTAAAACAAAAAACTTTTGTCTCTGACCAACATTTTGAGGTGTCTGTTTGTGCGGAAAATAATTTCGGGATAGAAAAAGGAACATGCTTACTGAAATTTGAAGAATTTAAATGTTGAGATTTGTTCGATGGCGTCCACAAACATAAATTTACTGACCAAAAAAAAAAAAAAAATTTTAGTGTTATACTGCTGCGAACTAATTTTTATGGCCCTAGTTTGTCTTCGAAAAAGTTACGTATTATGAAACCACAGCCAGCGATATTTTTAATTGAAATGTTTCAATGATTTGCCTTCTTAGGTAACAAAGCAAATATCTATTAAATACAATTTACCCTTATTGAATTAAGTGAAAATACATAGTTTTTTACAGGCAGCATCACAGATATGTTTAATTACTCGCTGCTACGATCTTGAAGCTTAATAAAGGCAGTGAATATTTTCTAATGTCACTAGTAATAGTTAAAGCTCCAAGCATATACAAATGTTACTAGGAAAGAAATCTCTAAAAGAAAATAAACAATTTAAACGACATGCTAGATTTCAGCAAAACGTTTAAAACTGTCATTCATAATCCCAATTTATAAGTCTAGCCTGCTTGCAATTACTTCAGCGTGTTGTTAAAACTTTGTCCAAGTTTTTTGCATGTCAATTTCCATTCGTATAAATTTTTATTTTTTTTATTTATTCCTAATCGCATTGTTTCTTCCTATTTACATAAAATAGTTTAAGGATAAGAACCTCTTAATTTGTATCCAGTTTAGATAAACTCCAGAATAAATTTTATTTTAATAATTTGAAAAGATTTTAATGCAAATATTCCGTAAATATGTTTCACATTATATTTCCCTTGAAATGTCACTATGACATATGTGTGTGCCACATCACTGTAAAAATAGTTTTTCGGTTGTCATACTATATTTTCTTGTTGCTTGTAGCTAAATCTAGTTCAAACGTGATTTAGGAGATGATACCTCCAATTTCGGATCCCGCTTAGGTCCACCAGTTTTAAGGTACAGCCCCTGGTTTTTATATTTCGCCTGCGATTTCAAAGTTACTAATGATGACTGAAAAAATATTAATTTCTGACGCACCTGTACAAACTAAGAGCTCACTTCAAAATTACACTCTTAGCTGTTCATTGCGTGAGTATTTCTGCAGGTCTGCACGATTTTCTTTAGTATGTGTGGAATGAACTTAGTAGCTATTTACTTTAAAAAAAATTGAACGTATACGTCAATGACACACTTTCTTGGTTAAATTGCATCAACTTATTCGCAAAAATTTCTCCATTTCATTATAGTATAGGCAAATGAAAAACCCGCTACACACAGTCACAAAAGAACACGTCCCATAAAATATTTTCTCTGCTCCAGTTTACCGCGATGCTATTTACAGTTATCTCAATCATGCCTTGTCTGTAGAACTACAGCACCTCCTAACTAAACATGCTTGTGGAATATTAGGTACACAAATTTTGACATATTGGGAGCACATTGGTTCACACAACATAACATTAAACAGGCTAAATCTTGGAAGACAAGTCTACGCTACTCTCAGTAAAATTATAATATAATGCATTTTCTTTCAGCAGTTCTAAGTAACTTGCCAAAACATTTCAACCCCTTCACATAGTAATAACTTGGTTGTTCTACTAGCCAGGCTCATTAAGGGATTAAGGTCATTGATTAATAAAACAAATTTACTCAATTATTTACAATTATGTATAATGCAAAAAAGTACAGTATAGTGCAAAATTAATCAGTCGCTCTCAACAAATCAATAAAACAATAAAAAACAATCAAAAGTATTTACAAGAAAAATCATGTTAGGTATTATAATAACATTAAAGTAGAAAATTTTTGCTGTCCAACATCACATAAATGCTACATGGCTGCAGTCTAACGAACGTGAAAATGAGGCCCGCTTATCTCAATAAAGGAAAACTCTCGTAGACCGTTATTGATTTATAAATGTCGCGTCATTAAAAAAAAAAATCTCTGTTAATCGTCTGGCCTGTTTCATGTTTTCACAAAAGGAAAATATAAACTGTGATATTCTGAAAGTTGCAACATAATACAAGGTTTTTGAAAATTGTGTACGTGAAAAAAACTAAAAATACACCATTACAATGCCTTCTGCTCTACCTCTGCATATGGGGCACCGAAAGTTACCACTCCTCTCCGCTTGTAATATTAGCTTCTCAGCACATACCCTACATGTAGCAACGTGTCCGCAAGGATACACTACATGCGTTTTTCTGGCATCAAGACACACTCTACAAACCTCGGCCGGATCAATTTCATCAGGTGGTGTAGGTGGACGTTGAGGAGGCTCTCCAGTTTCTCCAGCTAATGCTATAGCTATAGCTTCAGGATCATCTGTTTGCTCTATTTCTATGTGCAGTTCCTCAGCAATAATATTTTGCCGTGCAAATACACTAAATAAGGAGTCTAATGTTTGACTCGCCCGTCTCAAAAATTCGATGGTACTGTACTCTCTTCTTACCAACATTCCCATACATCGCCGAATTGTTTCTGTGTTTTTTGCTTGATAATTCCTCCTTACCTGGTTACCCCTCATAACAGCACAATACTCCAGTTTGAAAGAAGCTAGCAATTCGTACAAAAAAACTACAAAACGCCATATGTTTGTATGAGGGCCCATTATTCCTAGTATTTTGGAATGAAATGATTCCAAGGCGTTATTTGTGCGTCTGGGCAAATTAAACACACTGAAGGTTTGAGGCGTGATAGACGTCATCCAGAAACGTTCTACATAGTCTAACAGAGGTTGCATTTGCTGAACAATGCCTTTTTCACCCACATATACCGTGATTGCAGCCATGCCGTCTTGAATGTTAACAGAAGGCAAGATATCATCGTATGGTTGGCCTCTTTCTGGTGGGAGTTGTGGAATGGTCATAATCATCTTCACTGCAACAGCAACGTCTTGATTTTGGCGACAGGCTGTAACCAAACCATTTCGCATCACTGCTCGCCACACCGCCTGAAAAAGGCACACAAACATACAAACATGTAGTGAACGACCATTCCTTAATTAGTCAATAATTTCACACACACAAATTCCTATCTGCAGTTATACAAGATTTTTTCTTATTTTGTCAACCTCTGTTTTTTTAAAAAAGAATATCATTTATAGTTGTGTTACCTGACCCATAAGATCCAGAGCCAACTTTATATCTTTCAAAAAGATTCTCGAGAAAAAAAATTTACACAAGAAATATTTTTCAGCTATTAATAACTTAGTAAATTAATGACATTAACTAAGTTCAACTAAATTCTTATAAACCGGAAAAATGTAGTTAAGTGTATTTTTCAACATTACGTGTTAAAAATATTGCAGTGACTTGAAATTATCTCCTACGAAAGTACGTTTGCCTATAAATAAGTGAGTAATAAGACTTATTATAACTTCTGATGAACAGAAATGAATGTAAATATTTGTAAGTACTTATAACCTTAAATGTACCTCAGGATATTTATTTGTGCATACGTATATAAATTTAAGAAAACGTATATGTGGAGCAAATTATATGTTTTATGTACTCAAGGGTACATAACTGTAATTTTTTAACACATAGGTACTTATAGATACAAATTTGAAAAAACAAACAGGGAAAGCAAAGGAAAGGATATCTTAGAGAGCCAAAATTAAAATTTACTGAGATGCATAAATACATGTGTGTAAGAATATTAACACGCGCACATAATTCAATAAAATTCCCGCAATCTTACATTTGCTGTTTTGTATTGGGGTATTTTTTAAATTTTATTTGTAAAGCAAGCGATTTTCTTAATGAAGGCAAAGATTGCTGTTAAAATATATTTAATAGAACTTAATAACATTTGTACCGAAAGTTGACAATTTTGTTGGAATAGCATTATTTTGGTTCATAAAATTAATTTTTTTTGCATAAAGATTCTGTGAAGTAAAACATTTTGAAACATAACTAATAGTGTTTCTGAGGATATTTTTTTCAGAAACTCCAAAAAGAAGTCATCAGAAAATAAATTGTTATGGTTTTTTTTATTTAATATGTTTTTAATGCATGTAAACGATTTTGTTCCATAATTTGTCGTGCGAAATGGCGCAACAGCTGGCAGCTAGCTGTTAAGTGTCAAGCTTCTGTAACACAATCATATAATTACTCAACTCTTTAAACATGTTCTAAGTTACATTACGTTAATGTTATGTACCATGTATTTAAATTAATGTAAATGCAACTTAATGTGAGATGATTATTTTTTTCCATTGCATTCCTAGCTGATGCATTTTCAAAATGAGTTTCTCAAAGAAAACGTGTAAAGCACCACTGTATCAATTGTGAACACGTATTTCCACGCACAACTATTTTATGTTAAATCAAACTTTGAACAACTGCGCTGATCACAGCAACATTAATTTAATTTGAGAAAAACACTTTTGAACCCTTAATGTTTTACCGTCGTCTGCAAACGATTTGTAACAAAAATAATACTAGAGAAAATTCAAAACAAATCATTATATGACTTACCTGGCAGAAATGAAACCAGCATCCATGGTGTGACGCATGTGGGTACACACTTGTAATAGCATTTATCAATCCCCTCTCAAAATCTGTTACAATAGTGGAAACTTCCCAAGTCGGTGTCAACAATTTAAATTTATCAAATACAGCTCTGTAGGCCTCCTGTGATTTCTTTGTCATCAGAGCGAAAAAAACTGGAAATCCCTGAAACAATATTAGAATAAATAATAAGTTCGTTTAGAATGCTACAATATTAATTTATTTTATTTTTTGTCATAGCAAAACTAAAACTTTAACAGTTTTATTTTTAGATATTTGCTTCCATAGAAAGGTATGTTACTTATCGGCGGTCAAAACAACAATATAGAGACCCACAGCATTACTTTACCTGTCAATAACAACACATTTCATTACATGTAAACACTAGTGTAGGGTAAACCTTCACATACCTAACATTCAGGTAAGCACCCATGGAAGAGATTATACCAATGAGTAAAGTAAAACGTGTTTGTAAGTGCTAGGACGTATAAGTAGATTAACGGAAAAGTAAGTACTTTACTTTGGCACCTATCTGAATATGGAAAAACATCACATATTTAGACAAAATGTCTAAAAACATGGATTCCAAACTTTTGTAAACTTGGCAAGTTTATGTCTAGCAGTATTTGGATTATCGAGTAAAGGCTGGTCACGGTTAAATGGGCACCTTTAAACGTGCTCTCGTCAGTCATAATAGTCAATAAACAGGACGTTAACTATCGGAACGTGTCACTACTAGGCATCAGAATTTATTGGTTTGTGGACATACGCCATTGCTCATGTTTTGCTGATGAAACCTGTGTTGACTGATAAAGTACGAAAACGAACAAGAAAAAACAAATATAAACACAAAAAAAAAAAATAATCCCAGAGGAATTCTTCCAATTTTTTTTTTTCAATAATCGTTATATTAGACAACAAAGAATTCTAACTGTAGAATTCTTTGTTGTCTAATATAACAATTAATTAAGAAGTAAACCTGACAGCATTCCTTTGGGATTGTTATTTTTCAATTTTTGTGTGTGTTTGATATTTGTTTTTTCTTGTTCGTTTTCGTACTTTGTCATTCAACACAGGTTTCATCAGCAAAACATGAGCAATAGCGTACGTCCACAAACCAATAAATTCTAATACATTCTAATTGTAAACTCCCATTGTAACAAACATTTAAAAATCTCATTTTAAGGTATGTTATACATAGGCTTACATAAATGCTGGAAGGGTACAAATTCGCCAACTATGAAATAAAATGCGCTCAAAAGTGCTCAAGTAACCGTATAAAGTCTATAAGCAAGTTTTTTTATTGCTGTTAATCTGTTACTTACGATATTATGTGAAAATACAACTACTGTTAGCAGTTGAGAAAAACCTGCCGGCTGCTGTGGCACGACTTTAAAAGTTGCGTCGACAGCGATGTCCGTCATCTCTGCGGATTGGTTGGATAAATCTTGAATGAAACCGGTGTTGCAAAACACCACGGACTCCGTTTGGCCATTTATGTCTTGGATAACTTCTTGCCAAAGTCCTTCCCGGCTCACTATCTGGTTAAATTGTTGCCAATTTACGGTCTGCAATGTTTCTACGAAGGCATCAATGCTGCCTGGCACAGCTGGTTGCAATACTTTACGACTCCTTTGCATAGTACGTCTTACATTGCTGAATGGATTCTGCACTGCTCCTTCAGTATTTCTGTAAATTTAAAGATACATGTCGCACATTTTCAATTTCTTTGTCAGATTTTATATTTTACTAATTTTAGGAAATATTTTTGTTTAGGAAAATCGCTTTTATTATTCTATATTCGAGAATAAATGCCAGTCATCACATTGTAGTGACGATGTTTGAGGAGGTTGGTGCATTTTGCAAGGAGCGACGCTTGCGATCAAAGCTGAGTGATGATCTACAATGTACTTTCCAAGCAGTTGAGCCGGTCCCCGTGGCTCAACCGGTTAGTCACTGCTCTATGGTGTCAGGGGTCCCGATTCTAATCAGAGTTCGGACATGGGTGTTTATGTTGACCTTTCATATCATATCACCATCATCGCTTCTTAAAACCCAGCTGTTAATAGGCTGTAAAACACTCTCTGTCCCATTACACCTCAGGAACCGTATTTTCTATCACAATTTTTGACGGAAAATTATGGTTGTTGTGTATCGTATGAGCTTTGAAGAAATCATAAATATGTTTTGAGAACAAATAATGAATTTATTAAGTACTCCTTCATCGTGAAAATGCTTAAAATGTGAGCGAAACCAAGAGTCAAGAATCGAGAAACACCCGATATTTCAAACTAGAGCTGGTTTCTGGCTATTAACGAGTCGTATAAACTGTTTCAGTTTCAGTCCGGAATATCCGTGTCCGAAATGAGGAAGTAAGTAAGAAACGCTATCACACTTAGATTGGAATTGGTGCCCTCATTGTCTCACGTAGATTTGGAAGAAAAATAACAAAAAATGTAGAAGAAACGACTGCATCAAAAACGGAGGAAATTCGATTAATAGGAAACATTTGTAAGATTTCTGTACATAGTAAACTTAATAAAATTGTACATTAATGTACGAAATTTACCCAAGAATTCATAGGAAATTTTCGGAAATGATGTTCGTCGTTATGACGCAACAGGATTTTATTTGGTATTCAGAAAACAACCGAATGTTCTCCGTTTATTTCGAACAGGAAGCAATACAAGCGTCCGTTGCCGATTTGGATACAAAATAGATTTCCTGCACCAATTAGAAAATTACAACAAACTATACAACTAGTCCATATTAAAAATTGCAGCAATTACTACGTGCTATTCAGACGGAAGCTTCAAACATCATAATAAGACCAGAAACAAAAAAGTCACCAGTTTACAAACTAATTACACATCTATTACCTTTCATGATATTCAGTTCTTGCAATTTGAACAGTAAGTTATAAAATCCTGATGTCATGCATTTTGTGGGTTCAAATCGGACTGGAAGTATGGTTTTTACTTGCGATTCTTATTTCATTCACAATAACCTATGAATAAATGTCAAAATTAACCAAATAAGATACACGAAATGTATGTACACATGACCATTGCAAAGCTTCCGTACGAAAATTATTAAGAGTACCGCATAAACACAGTTGTGATGTTATTGCTAAAAAATGAAAGGTCCACCGTTTTACGCGGATATTATAGTTATTTGTTCGTTAATACCTACCCTTAATTTCACAACTAACAGTACTTTCTATTTACACTGTCACTCCCTTCCTCATATTACAAAATAATACAATCGTTACAAGTGTCGCAGACGTTCGTTCCTGAATGTTTATACATTAAGAGTTAGTGGGCAGTATCTTTTTTTTTTACGTTTGAGGCACAGAAATTGGGAAGGCGATAAGACGAATATAACCCGTGCGTCAAAAAACCTCATCGCCTCTAGGCGCAGAGAACTAAATTAGCGTGCAGTGTTATAGTAGTAACTGTTTTTCAACGGGACTTCAAACGATGACCCTATCATTTTATTTGTGGAAAGTGTGTGGTAAAGTCGAATGCAAGTTTCTATGATTTTGTTTTACGATTAAGGTTGATATTTTCTCGGCTACAGCACTGCGAATAAGTTATTTTTAGCAGTTTTGAGGAGCTTGATAATCATGTTTTTATTTATCGGACTGGATTTTTAAAATCATAGGGACTTAATTTGGAGTGTGTTTTCTTTTCGTAGATAAACGCATTAGGAACATTTTTAGTAACTATACATGAAAAAAGACTATACGTACCATGCTACAGCACGTCTCACGTGCCAGGACCATTAACTCTTAACATTTACTCGTATTTGATAAGCATTTTATTGGACGGGTTTTTTTATATAAACGTGAATGTCACTTCCAATCCAGCGGGCACCACGGCGGTCAAGAAGCCAATCGCCTTCCTCCAACCGAGACGATTCAGGTTCGATCCCCACGGGGTTACTTCCAGTTTTCCGTATGTGGGGAATGTGCGAGGTTGTATCGCAGGTCAGTGGGTTTCTTATAAGTTCACCTTGATACTAAGCGACACCCGAAAATATCAATTAAACTCTGCTGTTTTCGTTATTCTAAACTATAGAGTATCGTTTGCGCACTGGTATTTGTAAATGACTTGCTGCATCTATCATAACAAAATACGTGATTATTGAGACCACAGTTCATGGAAATAACAATTTATTGCCACATCCTTAATCAATTTGTTATTTAGTTGGGAAAACTAAGTTTGTGCATCAGTTGTTATTTTCACACACCAAGTGATACGTCAAATGGTACACAACAATCCAACATAAATACGTAGCTTAAAATATTTGAGCATAGGTGCCATCCATGACAAATAATCGCTTGCGACAACGACGGTATTTGCCCTGGGATCAGACGACTTGAAGGGCCTGCAATCATCGTTAGCAATTCTTGCGATCATCGCTTCTAGTAAAATGAAATTATGTAAACACTGCGCAGAAATTGCTAGCAATTGTAGCCCAGCAATGATCGCAATAGTCCCACGCAACATGCACCTTAACATAACTGGGACTGAAAACATACTTGTTCAGTTTGATAAGAAACGGGTGAAAGCGGGTGCTACCACTGTGATGTGTGGGCATATATGTATATTTGTTGAATTACTAGTCTTACCTTTGAGATTCTTCGACATAAATTTGTCTTAAGTGAGTGACTTCACTACGAGACCTAATTCGTAGCTGTTCTTTCAGTATATATGAGTTTTTCAGCTCAGGGGTCGGCGGGTGAGAATGCATCGGACTTGTTGCAGTAAGGATGATTGGTGCACCTCCTTGAAGTTTCATTGTAGCCCGCGCTCTACACCCATTCCTCTTCTTTGTGCATCGAAGTTGCCTGAAATGTAAAGCAAATCTAAACATAACTTCGAAGCGCACTGTGAACGTACAATTTCGTTCACAACATTTTGATTGAGATGGGATAAAGGGAAAAGAAGAGACTGTTGTGTTGATTAGACACATGCTGAAAAATACAACACAGAGTGAGGATCGTCTGAACAATGGAAAAATAATTGTCCGTCAATTTCGGTATCATCATTTCCAATAGCAGTAGAATGTGTCCAAACAGTTTACTTATTGACATAAGTCAGGTACTAATTAATTTTATTTAATATCATACAGCCATTTGGCTGTAGAACTCCAGCGTAAATTTTCGTTTGAGAGACTGCTCTACATATAGCGTTTATTTGAACATTGGCAAGCGTTGACAAGTGTTTTTTATTATTATTAAATTATAAGCCGAAATTATACAAACCGATTTGCTATTTAATTATTATTAGGGTAGGGGTAGATGTTCACCTCCAAATCAGAGAATCCCGTTAATCTGACGCAATGTCATAAAGGTTTTCTTTACTTCACGCTGAAAATAGTGTGTATCTCACAAACATAAAATATTTGTATATCACCTAGTTCTCCTTTTGAGAACACAAATATATATATGCATAATTTCGACAATAATGCATTACAAAAAGATAAGATCATATCTAGTGTAAAACATAGTATAAGTTACTTTAGTTAGTATGTTAAAGCTTCATATTAAAATTTTTGTGCAAACACCGGGATTTTTATAATCAAAGGGAATAATGTTACCATTTACATATTCCATTATGTAAATGCTCTGTTCCACAAAACCCATTTCAGGATTGATTTGTTAATCGCAAGATCTGTAAGTTACTTAACGAAACATCATCAGTTCAGTTTGATTCAGTTTTGGGAGGGTACGGGTTGGATTCTCGACTCCGGCCATCCTGATTTCTGTTCACTGCGGTTCCCCTTAATCACTCCAAAGGAATGCTGGGATCGTTCCCTAACACAAAGGCCGTTCCCGAATCCTTCATCAGTTTCTTGCAACTATCCAACTGTGTTTTTCCGTCTCTGTGAGCTAAGAAAATAAAATACAGGTATAATTTTGTCCTAATATTTAAATCTTGAAATCGGACAGTTACCTTAATCAACACTTAACGTAAATGTGATGCTGATTTATTATAAAGACCTCAGTTGCTGACGTCTGTCGGTATTAACAAGCCAAGCACACTTTATAGAAGGAAGGAGCACTCGTCGTGTCCTTGTCACACTCACTTTCCAATCCCCCCCCCCCTTAATTTTTTTAACTTTAACTACTCGCTACGTTCCTTAGTCAACTCTACGCATACAATCCTGGAGTTAAAAAAATCACTTCCATGCATAGGAACATATGCATTAAATTTTGTTTGGTTTGAAGATATATAACTACATAGTGAGCAGAGTGGTGGGTTTACTACAGAAAATTTACATTTCAGACAGGCTGTGCTAACGGAGATTTTTCTGTCTGTTCAAAGTTAATTATTTACAACATGTTAAACGTAGAGCAACGATTAATATAAAGCGTTTGATAAAACTAAAATTTGCTGCATCTGGAAGATAAGAATCGTACAGAAGTAAACTAAACTCTGTAATTAACACATTTTCTATTCAAACGAAACAATAATAACTTTTTCCTGCCGATGTTTTTCTGCTTTTAAAAGTCTAGACATCACAGTTTTTAATATTAGTTGCTATAAAAAAGGCGTGGATCTTCACTTTTAAAAATATTTTTCATCATTTAATGAAAAACTATATGCAAAAAAAAAAACAGTTTGATTGAATGGAATGTGAAAATTATAGCATTCAAAGAAATAATTAAAACCTTTACTTACTGTGGTTCGGTACTTATATTCCACAAAATTTCTTACCTTTAACCGTCATGTTTCCCAATAGTCATGATTATTACATATCCTAAATCAACAAAGCCTAATTCGGTATTTCCTATTTACAGGTCGTTTTTTCACAAACGTATTTCTCGTAAGTACTGCCTGTGTATTCACTTATATTTTGATACATAAAAGTAATAGCACTTGACATTTATAGTTAAGTAATGAATTTAACGGTGTAACAAAATAATTTATGTTCTATAAGGTATTAGGCGTGTAAAATTAAATGACATTTTTTTACATTCAGTTATTTTCGACTTAAAATTGTGTCAAGTACAGTCCAAACTTATAATTCATTTTATCAAACAAATAGTTTGTTACATAGTACGTTATGTGCCATAAGTGTTTCAACAATATTTTCGTCAATAGCATATATGTTACTAATTAAAATGGTACCATTTGGTTTTAAGAGTAACTCAGCATTAATGTGGCTAAAACCGTACTGCTTCGATAAATTTATCTTTCCAAACGATTTAGATGTCCAATGCTATACATTCTGTAGTTTTAGGAATACAAATAGCCTAAATCGCCAAATCAGCAAGGTCTTTGGCATCACGCTGTTGTTTAACTCACAACATATATTTTACAGACATATATTTTTTTTAATAAATATAATATAATTTCGTGTTATTAAAGTTAATATTTCAAATTATGACCCAGGTATCATATATATATATATATATATATATATATATATATATATATATATATATTTTGTGTGTGTGTGTGTAAAGAGAACACTGACTGAATGATCAATCTGCAATCTATAAATATATGGAACCAATCGACATATCGAAGTGCTATTTGCTTTCGGTCGATGCTTATGAAAATATCTAAAATACTGTTTAAATATATTTTCTGAATTCGACCCTAAAGAGGTAAAAAAATTAAATTTTTCATTCACTCTCTATATATATCGACCCCCATTAATATTTATACATCGACGTGATTTTTGTTTAAGATTGATGCTTACTCAAATACCTGAAAAGTAGTTTCATAAATTTTCGAAATACCTACCTAAGGAGGTGAAAAGGGGTGAAAAGTGATGAAACGTGTTTTCAATTAATCGTCGATATATCTTGAACCGTGTATTTCACGTCCAAAAGACACCAGTACAAAAATTGTCTAAAATGTGATTCAAGGGTTTTTCGAAATTCAGTCTCTTAGGAGGTAAATAGACCTAGAATGTATTTTAGATAAATCTTATATATGTATCGAACCCATCGAAATATTCAGTTTATTTTTGCTTCAGGATGATGAATAGGTAAGTGGCCCCGAAAAATGTTTTAAGATTTTTCAAAATTCGAACTCTCAGGCTGTATAGGACTTATATGTAATTTTTAATAGATGATCGATTTTGTTTTAACTGAGTGAGTTGTCGTTGTGATTTGCACTTCACGTTGATATTATAGCAAATATTTAAGATGTGAAAATAAGATTTTTCGCAATTCAACATGTAAAGTGGTGAAAACGCATAACATTTGTTTTATATCAGCTGATGATACTTATCTAACCAGTAGAGATATTGAGGTGGCGTTCACGTCATAATGATGCATACATAAGTACCTAAAAAAATTAATGCAATTTTATTTTAGAGGGTAACCTAATTCATTAGAGAAAATTTGATTTATGTACATTCAAGGTAGACGATCCGAAAAGCAAGTACGATCAGAGAGAAATAAATTATATACGAATTAGTTTCTACAGCTCTATCGAGACGTGGTGCAGTACAGCCTCTATGGGTAATATTCTATTTTTTAAATTAGTTTTCATGATAATTTCGACGTTATGAGGCGCAGTTGTTTGTAGCTCCTATCTATTGTTCGGGAGGTTCTTGGATCAAATTCCTTTCAAGGCTGTGCAAATGTGCCAGTCTGACACACAAAAACTGCACCGAATGTGAAATTAATGAAATTGGGGCGAAATCGTTTAAAAGTGGTGAAAATGGATCATGCAGTCCACTATGTACTGAAGTTACTCGACAGTATCAGACCACATGTACCATCTCACTAACCTCAAGGTTGAGGCACCAAGTACGTTTATATTTCAGCGAATATTATCCCACCAAAACTTCCAAAGAGATAGTAAACGCTAGCTTTTTTACGTTCGAGGTACGGAAACGGGGAAAGCGATAAGTCGAATATAACACGTCCGCCTCTAGGCGCGGAGGACTAAACTAGCGCTCAATGTTTTCGTAGAAACTGTTTTTCAACAGGATTTCAAGGGATGACCGATTTATTTTATTAGTGGAAAGTATGTGGTACATTTCAATGCAGTTTTCAATCATTTTGTTTTACGATTTCGGTTGCTTATACTTTCTCAGCAACAGCAACGTGAAAAAGCCATTTTTAGCATTTTTGAGGAGCTTGGAAATCATGTTTTTAATTAGCGAATGGCATTTTTAAAATCACAGAGACACAGTTTGAAGTGTGTCTTCTTTTCGTAGATTAACGCATTGGAAACACTTTTATACAAGAAAAATACTTTCCGTACCACGCTACAGAACGTTTCACGCGCCAGGTACATTAACCCTTAAGGTTTACGATGCAAACATGTACGCAATAACCGTAACCGTAATAACGTGAACGAGTATAAAAACGAAGACATGCGGTTTACGATGGCCTTGTGCGTCCATGTAGTCTTGTGTTAGAAAATGGCCGCTGGTGTCAGCTGTTCGTTATTTTGTTTCGGATGGGCCGCTATAATTGTGTGTTTCTTATTAATCTGATGTATTTGATGTCATAATGATTAGATATGGTAAATTTCCTACGTTTTCCGTATGTGCTGTGTTACTTTCTTTTTTCTTCTTTAGCCATTAGTAGTTAAATACGTGACGTGTTTTATTACTAAACCTGTTTTGCCAAACTGCCTTGGAAATGTTTTAGAGCAAATTATTTCCTAAAGCAATCATTGTAAATATGTGTTGTATGGCAACTAAAACAATAAAGGTATCTTAATTCGCGCATTACCTTACCCTCCTAACCTTACTTGTAACTCAATCCCACACTGATCACAAACTGCACAAACGAAGAATTTCATGACAGCATGCTAGCTGCTGCGTTATTCCAAATTCCTGTATTTATATTAAAGTAAAAAAATACCCTGCAACAAATATGGTGTAGTTCATCTGCATCAGTATAGGGTCAATTTTCATCATACAAATAAACGTAGTTTTAGTATTAATTATCTTATTGTTAACATAAAAACGTATGTAGGTAGGTAAATTATCACGTTAAATTATAAAGACACAGCTCAATATTTCTTCATATAACAGCACAAATAAGTACAACCGCGCGTTTTTATGGTGTAAAGTAGACTTAACCTAACTGCATGGTTATGTTAAACTACACTTGTCACATCAAAAAAAGTTTCGTTAGTTGGCCTACCTTCTTCGATAATTTCATTTTCCAAGAATATTAATTTCCATCATATTTTAAGCCTAAGGTGGTTAAAACGATTTGGCGAAAATTTTACCGAATATGAAGACCGAATGAATAGGCTACATTCAATACGTTAGTTAAATAATTGTATGCCACATATATTAAAATACACGCATACACTTTTTTTAACTTTGTGATAGGCGTGAAGAAGTTTAGAAGGAAGCAACAAGTGTATTTAACTTGCTAATCATATGTATTTTTCAAAACACGTATCAATATGTAAATACAATGTTGTTATTCGCCAGAGGTACTTATATATCGGTTGCTAAGCAACGCAGGCAGAAGTGACGTTGAGCGGGAAGTATTCTTGTATACTGCGTTCCTATTGGCTGAAACCCTTACGCTTTACGGTAGGAAATAAAATATAACCATTTCATACACGTCGTTACGTCGACGACGTAATTCTACACGGCACGTATGCATCACCATAAACTGTGTAGAAAGAAAACCCAACTTTCATTTCCTTACGCTTACGTTTGCTACGCACATGTTTGCATCGTAAACCGACCTTTAATGCCACTTAACTTAGAGTGAAAGTTTGGAAAAACAAGTATGTTATTAGGGGCACCGTCACCAATGGTTGTGCACAAGGGAAATCAGTCTTAATATCACGCAAACAACGTATTTTATTCGATTAACCACTTACATTTAAATTACCCCACGTCAACTTCGCTGTGACTATAAATATGGCCCAGGCGAAGTCACTGTTAGTGATAGCGACAAATTTAAGTCTGCTTTTCGCGTGGACAGTCATATCTACTTATCCTGCTGCAGAGTCGGACTCAATTAGCAGAATTGTCATTCTAATGCTTGATGACTGAACTACCTGTCTAGTGTACAAATATATATCTGCTCTGAATAATACACGGGAGCAAAGCCGCGGGCGCACTGGTAGTATGTATATATTTGTATGTATATATCAGTGTGTATGTGTGTCCGAGCTTATTAAAGTTGTGTAAGGAGGAAGTGTTTGTTAGTTTCGTAATTTTCTTAATGTTTTTTTTTCTTCAACCTAACGTGCTTAGCCGATCGTTTCAAACTTCATCTTCACACGATTCTAAATCCCAAAATACTTTTTGTTCGAAATGTTACGTTAATTGTTTAAGAAACAACCAAAATGTAATTAGTTCGTTTTAAAAAATCCTATGAATTCGGAAATTTACCGGACAATCGATCACAAATGTAAATATCGATTTTGAACGGTTATGCTATTTTCGAACCTCGCATCGATAACATTTTTCGTTTAAAATTTTAATTGTTCCAATTATTACCGACTACACTTGCAGGGGCGTCATTTCAGGTTTTTCCAGGTGGGGGGGGGGGAAGATTTTGTTTTCTAACGACAGTGACCTTGTTGCAACTTTTTTATTAATTAAGCATGTATAAATTAGATACTTTAATAATAAAACTTCAGTTTTATGTCCTTAAGTTAGCATTATTTACATTAAAAAATACAAAAAATATATTTATACACAAAAATTCCAAATCCAGGGGGGGGCATTTGCCCCCCCCCCCTGTAGCCCAAAATGACGCCCCTGTACACTTGCACATAAATGTTATTAGAAATAAGGTACGTAGTTATTGCAGGACTTAAATTTTATAAACAGAAAAGTGACAGTACAGTTTAATTTCTCACTGGGAACACATTAAGCTTAATTTATAACAGGTAATATTTTGCAATCTCTTATTTATTTCAATGAGAAGTTTTTGAATATTCTTCAGTTAACGTTTCAGAAGATATATATCCACCAGTTTCACCGAGTTTTATAGCTAGTGCAGCAGGTGCATTCGCGTGTTATTATAAATGTACAGAAGAAAGACATACCTTTACTTTCGAATTCCATTT
This sequence comes from Medauroidea extradentata, assembly GCA_003012365.1. Taxonomy (NCBI): domain Eukaryota; kingdom Metazoa; phylum Arthropoda; class Insecta; order Phasmatodea; family Phasmatidae; genus Medauroidea; species Medauroidea extradentata. The sequence continues at coordinate 32,135 of PNEQ01133762.1, forward strand.
AATTTTTTGGTTTAGGAAGTGTCATATTCGGTGAAGGTGACATAAAATTTTATTAAATACTACTATCCATAATATCGAAATTTAACATATATATTGTATTAAAATGCCGCACAACGTTTTCCCTAGTTCCACATCATTGCATTGCCAAAGTTTTGGATGATTTATCACCATAATGTACCATATAACGATATTATAAATTTACAAAGAAAGGATAGAAATAACACGCTCGTACGGTATGCGTGGTTCGTTAGTTCATCACAACGTTACAGATAGCATAATGTGTATCAGTAGCGGCACTCAGGACAAAACACAAAATATATAAATATATAAAATTAAATTAATAACGTCAACTCAAGACTCCCAAACAAATTATATCCAATTTGCTTTTAAAAAATTAATGACTATCTTTACTGTCTAGAATCATAATTGCTATTACATGTGAGCATTTTATTAAAAAGTGTCAACAATTAGGGTTAGTATGAATTTTCTCCCACATTTCCAAATCTTTCTTGCACGTGTCATTTTGTTACTCAAGGGTAGTGCCAACACACTAAGAAAAAGAACAAAAATTAACTTACTTCTGATGAAAAATAAATAACAGCATTAAATCATCTATAAATCGGCTTTTTGTACTTACCGGGTGTTCTTGGTTTGCCTTTCGCTGGTGTAGTAATATCCATTCCCGTCATAGTATATAGCAGAATTTCGGGAGCTGCCGGGTAAAACTTCTGATGCTGGTGTTCGCTGAGTTTCATCGTCTGCTTCATGGACAAGTGGCTGCTGGTGAATTTCTGCGTCTTCTTGCTGTTCAAAATCGACATTCTCCGCACCTTCAACATTCTCATGATGTGTTCTGTGCTCGTCACCTTCCATGTTAGTACTATGAGGGCACAGCAAGCACGCTGCTGGATCACAGTGGAGAAAATTTTGTACCGTTATCGTTAACGTGTGGTCATTTGCAGTAATACAAAGCTTAGGAAGGAGCCCAGGCAACGTGGCACATTCCTCTCAACAATTCTATTCAGGCCAGAACACAGTAAGCGGATTAGCGACTCCTCTTTCCCTTCCCTGCGCCCTTCGTCACATCCGCTAGCGAACGGACTCTTGGTTTAAACCCACGGACTTCTCAGCCAGGGTACAGTAGTATCTTGCACGTAAATACTTCCAGCGTATTATTGCAATTGTATTTGATTCAGCTCGTTTACGGAACATATTTGATTAAATTGTTAATTTTAATTTATCCTAACTTTTAAATACTTAAAACTAGAGTGATCATACGATTTTTACGGCCACGAGATGAAAATAAAAATACAACAAATTGAAAATCACTTTAGGCCACAGAAATTAATGTGAAAATAAAAATATTGTTCGACATGTAAAGTAGGAAATCACAAAAATCACGATTTAATACTTTTAAAAAAGTGATTGAATGTATTTGTGTTAAAGTAGCTCGTTTATTAATAACAGTGTATTCGTATTAACTTAGTAATTTTGTAGTTTATACCAGACCGTGTAATTTTAGTTTCCAGAATGTATGACTTGGTTAGTAGTATTTGCGCACTGAATTGTGTGTAGTAACAGCTGATTATACAAACGTTGTTGGAAAATGTATGTGATTATATGGGTTGACGAATTTCTATTAACTAATTATTACTTTTAATATACTTCTGTAAAGTAAAAATTACTGTCTTTTTTTCATGTACAACTGCAGAAGCTTCTAAAATTCATATTTCATAAATCATATTGAGTAATAAACAGCGATGAAGCTAAATAAATTATCTCACTGTTAACAAGAGAGGGTAATTTGGTTGCATATTTCTTATTATAAACACAATGAATTATACTAGGCTGTATTTATAACAGGTCAAGGCGGTTTGTTATTTTTTCTGTAATAAACGCAACGGATCAATAGAAACGCTGTCGAAAATATGTAGTCCTACAATGAACTTTATTTCGTCAGGTCGTTACAATGCATTTTTCCATACAGCGAGAACCTTGTTTCATTAGTAGACACTCAGAAATTATTAATTCGTGCATTATGGTTGACATATTAACCACTGTCCTAAAGCAAATTTAATGCTCGATAAATAATGTTGGCATGTGTAAGCTACAGGAAAATGAAGTAGGCCTATATGAACACTAGTTTCATTGATCTTACACTCTTCAAAACATTTGGAAAAATCCGTATGAATATATTTTTAACATTTCCGAGAAACAAACAAAAAGCTTAGGTTATCTTTGCCAAGGAAACCACATTTCACTTTAATAGAAATGCATGTATCCACATGGATGAAAATCGACAAGCACACAAATACTGTAATACCTATCCAATCAGACGTAATATTATTAAACTATTTATTTTCATTTCAAAAATCAATTTTCCCCCATTTGTCCTTGGTTAATTTTGCATGGTAAATCTTCAAATTCATATCAGAATTACCTCAATAACGGGGAAATATATCTAAGTACGAAACTACTACAGTGTATAATCAAAACTCTAAAAAATTTGTAAAATTTACCAAGATTTTCTTTGTTAAATTGTTAGTTTATAAAGTTACGAAAGTAAACTTTGTAATACAAAACTTTGTACCTATATCGACAGTTCCTACACTGTAATTTTTTTGTAAAGTATAACAAGGTGCTTCTTTGTAGTTGTACAAACTTCTGTAAATGTTGAAAAACTTTCCTTGTAAAGTTATTAGTTTATGCAATTATAAGGATATTGTTTGCAAAATAATTTCGAAAAAATGTGCAGTCAACGAAAAAAAGGTGTACGCGAAATTACTTATGTAAATATCACAACCTCTGAAAATAATTTGTCTGGAATAAAGTGAATGTTTAAATTAATTGCGTGCTTTAAAACAAAAAAAAAAAATTACTGAACTGTACATTGAATGTATACAAATAAATAAAGACTAAGCAGTACAGAAGTCACAGTGGTCTAGGAGTTAGATGCGTGGAATCTAAGCGCGGGAAAGTAGTCCAAAGATAATAGTTTCACGTAAACGTCATATATTCTAAGATTATTTGATAAATAAGTTCAGTGTTATTTATTAAGTACAATAAGCCATTATTTTTTCTCCTTTTTAAAAGTACAACTACAAGGCCATTCCTTGTAAATTTACAAACATATACTTTGTATTTTATTACAAAGACAACCATTGATGTTTTAAAAGGAATTTCTTTGGCAACTGTGTTTCCAACGATTTTCTTTGTAAACGTACAAAAAAATTTACGCTGTAACAATGCCTCCTTTAAATATGTTCGTAAGTGATTTTTGGATGTCATTTCTTATTTGCTAACAAGTGGTAACATAAATTACTAAGTAGGCCTGCAAGCTCATTGATCTACAGCAATAATCTGGGAGGACGGAAACGTATAACTATAAGCGTAAGGCTTACATTGACACTCACAAATATGTAAATGTAACACAAATATTAATTTCATAGACGGGCTTACGGTTTCTTTAAAATCCTTGAATTTGTTAAAAAGTATTTACTACTTTATAAGTTCTTCCCATGCGAGGCTAAAAGAAGCAGGCCTAGGCCTACAAAGTGCCTTGTGATACAAAGTGATTTGTATAATACGCTGTTTTAAAATATAACAATTCGCCAAAGAACTGTGCACTCTTGTTGTAATTAATAAACACATAATTAAAACAGACAGAAATAAATTCCGCGAGCATGAATGAAAAGTGACGGTTTTCTCGATGCGATTATTAATTGTATTGTAAAATCATTGGACGTAATGAAACTTTTTATCTCTACAAAGAACTGTTGTTAGTCCTACTATAACACGTTAAATAGATAGTGATGTTTTACAAAGTTCGGTATAAATCATGTAAGGAACATGCTAATTCATTGTGCCTTGCGGCAAACGAGTGCTTGTTTGTGTAAAACAGCTGATTCCACCCAGCATGCTATCTGTTCTGACTTCACTGGCCAAGTCGTCCATTGAGGCGATGTCTCATTTTGACTTACTAACGGTCCGGCATAGTCCTGCTGCAGGCAGTACCAAAAACCAATATCGCTTGCAAAGACACAAAACATAACATTTGTTTTAAAATTCCATTTATAATTGACTGCACAAAGTGTACGAGGCAGTAAAAGTTGCCACTTTGCGAGGGAGTAAAATGTACCTAACATCCTACCGATAATTTAATACATAGGTAATTGTAAAAGAGCTAAGCATAGTTAAAAATTATTCCTACTTTGTATTTTAAATTTTATACTTTTTTGCTGTGAATTCACACGTACATGGCGCTTGTAATTTCACATCCGTGTATAGGTTTATTTATGCTATGCTAATTTAAATAACAATGACCTGGTACGTATACTTTTCAAAAGAATGTATGTGACACAAAAAGTTATCACAAAGGAGAGGGTAAAAGTACACAACGACATAGTGTATAATTATTTAAAGGTGTAATGAAGATAAAATACATAAGCGCTGTGTCGAAACATCCATACAATATCGTAGTAAAATAACACACTTGGGTATCTAAATCAAAACGACAGTGTTGTTAAAATACAATTTCTGTGATAGTATTAATTAATAAAAACTAAGTTCTGTAATTTTATTTTACCGCTGCACAGTATTATTACTTCTACACTGCAATTTGAAATTGAAGTTGGTTTTCTGAACAACACGTTAATTTTAGTATCGTTGAGTATTAATTATCCCATCCATGAACTCTTCCGGATCCGTATTAATGAATACGATTGGGTTCACACGGAGTGTGCAGGAATGAAGGACGATGATCTGGAGGCTCTGGGGCAGGAGTGGTTATGTAAGGAGTGCAGTATTGATGGAAAGGATGCAGGAGGTGTATTGACAGTTGCGGGGGGCAGTGGTAGGAAGGAGTTGGCAAGGGTAGAGACAGGGACCCAGAGGGATGGAGGGAATGTAGGTTTGAGTGGGGACTGGGGACTAAACTTTCTGGGTGAAATGCTAGGGGGTAGATTGTTGTGGGTTTTAAGTGGAATAAGGCGGGAAGTGGAGTTGAAAGAAAGATTAGATGATGTGATGTACAAGAAGGAGATGGAAATTAAATGTAGGATAGAGAGGGTAGAGGAGGAAGTTAAAAGGGAGGATGGTTTGGGTAGTTTGTTAGCAAGGTTTGGGAAACTTGAGGGCCAGTTGAAAGGGACAAAGGAGGATTTTGAGGAGGAAAGGCAGAGAAGGAGGGAAGCAGATGTAGAGGTTGATAGGCTATGTAGGAGGGTAGAGGAGCTGGAACGGGAGGTAAAAGCAAAGGATGCAGTGTTAGGTAAGGCTACATTTGCAGAGGTAGGTTTAAGGGAACCTCAGATGACAGAAAATAGGGGGCTAAGGGTTGATTTAGAAGGGAAAAAGTGGGTGGAGTCTAGCAGTGAGGCTAAGGGAGTGGGCAACGTTGACAAGGGCAGGCAGGTAGCTGACAGGGAAGCTAAAAAGTGGACAGTACTTGGACAGGAACCAGAGGTAGTTTTCCTGGGCAGTTCCATTGTGAAGGGGGTAGAGCTGCAGGGAGTGAGGAGAGGGAGTGTGTATAAAGCTGATTTTGGGGGTGCCAAAATTATGAACTTGAAAGAAAGGGTCAGCAGTATTAAGGGAAGCAACACAGCCAAAGTTGTTGTCGTGCGTATCGGGGAAAATGATCTTGCTGGTAAGGAGGTAGGGAAAGAGGTTGAGCAGGACATGAGAGGATTAGTAAGCAAGGTGAAGGAGTAGTTCCCTTTAGCCAGAGTAGTGGGTAGTGGTTAGTGGGGTGCTAGTGAGAAGAGGGATTAACTATGTGAAGGCTGTAGCAGTCAGTGAGGTCTATGATAGGGTGTGTAGGGACTTGGGGGCTAAATTTGTAGACAGTAGAAAATGGGTGGGTCAGGACTGCATTGGAAGGGATCAGGTGCACCTGACAGAACGAGGGAAGTGGATTCTGGAGGAATTGCTAGGTAGAGAGACTTCTGGCTGTTTGGAGAGGGCAAGGTTAGGGTGGTAAGGGGGTAAATAGCAATTAAATACTGACAAGGATGAACATGGGGAAGGCAGTTTAGAGGGTGGTGCTGGGGAGGAGTTAAGAGGTACTGAAAATAAAAATCAGAATACAAGGGTAATAGTTGTTAACTATAGGAGCATGTACAAAAAGCTGGAAAGTTTCTGGGGTTAGGTGGAAGGTTATGGAGCAGATGTAGTAGTGGCAGTGGAGACATCGTTGGGTGAGGATGTGCATGATAGCGAATGTAGGCAGGACAAATTCACTATACTTAGATGAGACAGGGATGGGAGAGGGGGTGGAATAATGGTGTGTCTGAGAGAGGGGCTGAAAGACTCAGTGGAATGGAATAGTAATGAAGTTGAGGTTATGGAAGTTAAAGAAAGCGGGAGTGGAAGGAGGATCACACTGCTAGCAGTATATAGGCAACCAGGACAGGGGGAACAGGCACTTGAGGTGGTCAGGGAGAGAGTTGATATGTTGAAGGATAGGCAGTGGGTTGTTGTAGCAGGGGATCTAAGTATGCCAGGGGTACAGTGGACTGAGGGCTTGGAAGGGGTGGGTGTTAAGATGCTGAGAATGGCATCTTAGTTAGCCAACAGAGAATTAGTGCAGGCAGTGGAAACGCCTACGAGTTGGAATGACGGGAGTGTTGGTTCCTTGCTTGATGTGATCCTGCTTAGGCCTGGGAGTGCTATAGTTAGTACAGTAGTGTTAGAGGGAATCAGTGACCATGACATTCCTGTTGTAGAAATAGGGCTGGGAAGGAACAAGGTAGAGCAAACCAAAGAGAAGGTGGTTTGGCAATATGGGCGTGGGAACAGGCGGGGAGCTGAACATTTCCTGAGGAATAGGTTTGAGAAGTGAGCTATGGAGGAAAGTGTAGAGGACTTGTGGAGAAGCTTTAGGAGAGTATTGGAGGAAATGGAAGTAGAATTTGTACCCCAAAAAGAAGGATACGGTCCACAGGTGATCCACCATACTATGGGAGGGAGATTCGACATTCGAAGAGAAAATGTAGGCAAATGCACACAAAGTGTTAAAACTGTGGTATAGCAGGGGTCAGGGAACGTATGAAGCAGATAGGCAGGGAACTAGAAAGTAAAATCAAGGTGGCAAAAATTATTATTTAGGTAACATAATGGAGGGAGGGAAGAGCAAGGAATGGGGAAGATTGTTTAGCTATCTTAAGCAAGTGAGGGTCGGAGGAGAGGAAATTCTACCATTGAAAGTTTTGGATGGTCGGACAGCTACAGATAACAAAGATAAGGCAGAAATTATACAAAATCAGTATTTGTTGGTGTTCGAAGTTAAGGAGGAGTGGAACAAGGAAACTAACTGTGTCGCCGGGTTGCGTAAGTTTAAAATCTGCGAGCGGAAAATAAAAACATTATTAAAGGAGTTGAAGAATAATAAGGCAGCTGGACCAGATGGCATTGGGAATGGAGCACTTAAGTTTGGTGGGGTAGAGCTGGCTAGATATCTGGTAGAGTTGTTTGGAATATCATTAGAGCAGGGAAAGTTGCCGCTGGAATGGAAATAGGCAACAGTTGTTCCTATATACAAATAAGGGGAGGATAAAGGGAGGCCTGGCAGTTACAGGCCTGTGAGTCTCACATCGATTACAGGCAAGGTAATGGAGAGATTAATAGTGCAATACATGGTGAACATTATGAAAGAGAAGAATTGGATTCAGTAGTACCAACATGGCTTTAGAAAGGGTTACTCATGTGAGACTCAGCTAGTAGGTTTATTGGAGGATATAGTGCAGGCAGTCGATGAGGGGAAGCAGGTAGATGCCTGCTTCATAGACTTTGAAAAGACATTTGACAAGGTGTCTCATGGGAAGTTGATGGACAAGTTATACCAGCTGTTAGATGACAAATCTTTGGTGAAATGGATTAGGGACTTCCTCGGGGGCGTAGGCAGAGAGTGAAAGTAGGGGAAGCAATGTAAGAGGAGGGAGAGGTGACATCAGGAGTGCCGCAGGGAAGTGTGTTGGGTCCTCTGTTATTCACCATAATGGTGAATGACATGGGACTCAAGATTACAGGAAAAATATGATTGTTTGCAGATGACTGTGTCCTGTAGACAGAGATAGGCAGTGGAAACGACTTGCACGCAGATATTGATAGACTGTGGTCTTGGACAGAGGAGAACAGAGTGAAGATTAATGTTCGCAAGACTAAGTTGGTGAGGTTTACTAGGAAGAGAATGGTGAGCAGATGTATATACAGATGGAATGGGCAGGAAATAGAGGAAGCTGCAGAATATAGGTACCTAGGGGTTGTGTTGCAGGTTGATCTGAGGTAGACAAAACAGGCGGAGAGAGTAGATAAAAAGGGAAGGAGGGCTTTGGGCCTACTGGGAAGGGCGTTGAAGGGCGTTAGTGGTGAAGGAGAAGGCATATTGCACAATGGTTCGGCCAATGTTGGAATATGCAGCCGCAGAGTGGGATCCATATGTGGAGGTGGAGGTACAATAACTAGAGAAGGTGCAGAGAAGGGCAGCTAGGTGGGTAATGAATAAATGGAAAAGGCAGGGATACGATGGTGAGGAGGAAAGGAACTTTAGACCTACAGTGATGATGCAGGAAATGGGATGGGAGCCACTGAAGAACAGGAGGAGAATAGAATGATAGGTCAGGATGCACAAGGTAATGAATGGTGAAGGTGGGTGGGGAGGATTTCTCTGCAGGCTTACAATGGGATCATTAAAGGGGAGAGGAACCAACAGTGAAAAAATTCAGAGGGTGTGGAGGAGAACAGAGAGTGGTAGACAGTCTATGCTTGTAAGGTCAGCAAGGGAGTGGAATGTCATGCAAAATGAGTTGGTAAGTGTGAGAGGAGCTGGAAGGTTTAGGAAGGGACTGGAGGGCTGGTAATGTAGGGATGGGGAGGAGTCCGCTTGCCACCGGGCGGTAGTCCAATTGCGAGGAGGACTTATTATTATTATTATTATTATTAATACCTTAGCCTAAAAATTCCCTGAGGTTGACGGAGATCGAACCGTGGGCCCATATACTGTTATACAGACGCCTTACCCACTACTACACTGATTTGTGTAAGACGACGACAGATAGTAATTTTAATAATAACACTAATGTACGAACATTTTTAAAACAGTAATTTCTGTACGTCATTAGCTTACCAGGTTATATATATATATATATATATATATATATGTGTGTGTGTGTGTGTGTGTGTGTGTGTGTGTATTAAACAATACGAAGCCGTTATCTGATGGATATTCATACGCATATAATTTATGGCCAAATAATTTTTGTTACTAATGTTTGTTTACACCATTATCAACGACAATTTTTGGTATTGTTTACGTGTCAAAGAACAAGTAAGTATCATTTACCTGACGGGTGGCAAGATAAAAATAATTAGAAAGATATTTTCTTCTCTCATATTGCATTTACTTAGCTAGGAATAGGTGCATTTATTACGTCCTAGCTCTCTGGTGTCTGTGACAACAGTCTGTTCCACTAAACGCTTAGGCCTTAATAATTTTGTCTGTACAGTAAGAAATGAGTTTTTCTAGATTTTTCGCGCACAAAAACTATTTTTAGGCTTAGGTATTTCGTCACTCCATCAACTTTTCATTTAGGTTTTTTAAGGTGGTAAAGTTTGACAGGGACAACTTAAATCACGAATTTAGACCTAGCCCCAAGTACTTAATTATGGTAGTGTTTAGGATCCGCGGTGGCCGAGATGTCAGACTTCTTGCCTCCCACCAAGTCGACCCGGGTTCGATTCCCGGCGGGGTCCCACCCCGGATTTTCACATGTGGGAATCGTGCCGGACGATTCCGCTGGTCAGCGGGTTTTCTCGGGGATCTCCAAATTCCCCCGCCCATTCATTCCGACACCGCTCCATACTCACATCATATCATCCCTCACTAGCGCTAAAGGCCTCGATGTTGAGCGCTGACTAAAATCTCTCACTCACTTACTCATGGTACGGTATAGTTCGAGCAGACAGCTCATGATGTCGAAACCACAGGAATACTGCTTGACAAACCGAAGTGTAGCCCCGGGTAGGGAAGGTAAGAGCGCTAGTGTTTTGAGATCGCCGTGTGAAGGCAGTGGAGGGTAATGTCTTGATGCCTTCCCGTACACGCCATTCAAATTGTAAGTGCCCATCTGTAGTAAGTCGAATAAGCCTGTGTACAAGAAATTAAGGTTTTTTATCAGGAATTATTCTGGGAAAACTAAAGTTTTGGTGGCTGGTGCCACACGCAGCTACTATTTTTCTCTCTGGAACACTACGTAACTATGTGGAGCAAAAGTGGACTAACTGACGTCAATAGTGAAATGATATATCTCAGCGACTTAATAATAAAGGTTATGTTTCTCAGGGTTAATTTTGAAGTTACGTTTGCTCTGCTCATCTAAAGTAGGGCTCGGTATATGCATGCGGGGAACACCAGAGGATGTTTTACCAGCAGAAGTTCTAGAAGAGTTCGCTGGTGACCCTGGAAATACTTGCATGCAGAACCACCTAAAATATACTCCAACACTACTGAAAGAAACTACAGCCCACCGAATTTAAAAATAATTCATGTTATACTTTGCTCGTAACGAAAATGACGCACATAAGATGGCTGAACAAGATGTGGTATTAGTAAGACTCACGTAAAATAATATCAATTTGAATATGATTAATTATATTTCGCTGACTCTTAGTACTGAAAAATAAAAACATCTGGAACCTTCTGAAACCAAATTAAGTAGACCACATTATCTGATAATACAAGATGAGTGTAGCAGAATATATACGTAACTTTACTGATGTCTCCGAGAAAGATAAAATTACTAACTTTAATTGTGCCACGGCAAAAGCTCAGATTTGAACATGAAGTCTTTAACTCAGGTATGCCCGTCGGACGAATTATTTCCAGAGAAGTACACGCTAACGGACTGCATTAAAAACGGGAGATAGCGTCCTCAATTACGGTCAGGCTCTGTAACAACGAGACAAAAGGCTGGCAAGACTTACCTGTACTGTACTCTTCATGTCGCTGAACGAAGTTCTGCGCCGTCTGGATGGTCTCGTAGATCTGCGAGGAGAGGGTTTTCTCCGCGTCCTGTTCCCTATATCAGCTCACGGGCTGACTGGTGCCGGCGAAATAAAGTCCATACATGCACCATACTTTCAGACGTGGTAGTACAAATCGGCTAATTCTATACAAATTATTACTATCAGGTCCTCTTCTTTCACTGAAAACTGCATTTCCGACACGTCTTCGCCTAATCAGGCAGCCTGATGCACAATATATATCTCGCAGCAGCTAATTAAAATCCTAAAACGAGAGCACGAACATCGCGTGACTCTCTCTCCTATAGTCGCCGTCCAAAAAGCCTCTATTCATCGCATGATGCATTCAAAACGGAAATGTCAGTCTCTTCAACCAATCAAAATGCTACACATCAGCGTTATTTCAAAACTAGCATTGTCGTGCCTCGAGCCACCTCCATAGCACTAGCACAGAATAAGGAAGGTATAACAGAAGTGACAATCCTCGAGATTTCACGAACACGTCATTTCTTTGTTTACACTCGGAGCCATGTTTGCAGTGCGTTGTTTCTGCAGCTGTTGATAGCTTGCTATACGTTTATTATGGACTAATTGATTTTTTCAACGAATTTATAGCTTCCGAATATTAGGCGACTTAGTTCTTGACTGTTTAATTCTGTTTAGCCTATGTATGGATATATAATTCCATGGTTTTTTAAAATGGAGAGGAAGAAACCGTGTGGTACGACCTACTGTTCTTGCTATGAATTGTTCAAACAATCGGAGACAAGAGGGTAAGAAGATTAATATTATTATTATAAATAACAAGTACTGAACATCTTATCACAAGCGCTCATATGCATGTGATCCACGAATTATTACACAGCCATGCAATTGTTATATGTGGTTTGTGCGAATTTCTTTCACACAGACAAAATATTATCCTCTCGACATTTAAAAATGAGTCTTACAAACAAACGCTTCATTCAAAAACAAGGCTCAACCTTCATAGCCATTCACAATCAAATCTGCGCACCAGTTATTTCAACAGTCGCCTGTAATTTATTTAAGAGAATTTGTTGGTCGAACTTTGCAGATATAAAACAGCCATCATTAAAATAATAATCACAATCATTTCCATAATCAAATTTGTTAAATACCCTCAGTATTATCAGCAAAAACACGGTCAACTTAGCAATATACAGCATACATTGTTTACTTTTTAACGCACTTTGAATATTACGGAGCATCTATAGCTAATCAGCATGAGTTCGCGCACATCAAAGGAACCGACACTTCATGTCGCTTCTGTTACTCCTTATTTATTCTGTGGCACTAACATATCTATAATAGGTATTAATAGAGAAATGACTTTAAACTGCACTATCTTAAATAAGCCTGTCTCTTAGTACTCTTAATACATAAACATTAATAGTTAATCTATGTCAGCCATCACAAAAATAAAATAAATAAAACAGGTTAAACTCAGCAAAATAGAACAGGCTTTTTCGTAAAATAAAATTGCAATGAACACAACTGACGTAATAAAAATATTGAAACGGGACTGGAATCTGGCCATACGTTACACTGGTAGAAATAAATAGCGGTACTAATTCCCAAACGTCCCCGCCCCTTCCATTTCTGAGTATTCCTCCCGACACCCTCTTTAAGTATTTAAAAGCCGATTTTTATGAAATGGTTTCATATTTCCGTAACCAACCGATGTAACTGGAAATACATTTTGCCTTTTTGATTTCTTAAAGTACATTTTACACGAACAAAAATGATTGAATTGATCAGTGTAACATACACATCGTGCTATCTAATTTCACAAATTAACAAATAAAATAAATTTTCACAAGAAATGTCACATATATTTGTGAGACATGTAAAAAAACATAGCACGATCAACATTCCTATTCGTGCGACTTATGTAGCATTAAATAAATGTTATTTAAGCTTGTACTAAAAAATACATATCATTATCATAGCTAACATATGATACTAATGATCAATAAATAAGATAAAATTTAATTAATTGAGATGCTACAACGGCATAACGTCTGGAGACAGTAGCTATTAAGAGCACATGTACAACTTGCTATTGACTTCTGTTATGGGACGAGTATGCGATCTACAGTATTATTACAAGTTGGGACTAGGTACGTTGGGGGATGGAGGTCATTGATAAAAGAAAGAAAATTAATAAAGTTACCCTAGTTTATTTACAACTGTCTATAAAAAAACCTATGTCTATAACGATTTATCACAATAGCTATCAAACAAAACAAATGACTACTATTTACATACAGGGTATAAAATCTAAATAATACATCTACATAACTTCTCTGTATATGGAAAGTGTTACTAGTCACTCACAATGGTGGATCCAATGAAAGAATACCGATGAATCTTTTTCGGCCTAGACATACCTTCTTCCCACTACTCGCTGCGGTCCAACTCGCCGGACATCCTCGAACACTCATCACACTTGTCACTATCACTTGAACTGGCACCAGGCACCTGCCAGCCCCAAAACCTCTCTCGCCTTTGCTGCAACCCCCATTTACATACTCACTCTAACATCTCGAATTCTCTATGCAAGTCTCTGATCTCCTACATCCTGGAAAGGCGTCGCTTCAAGGGCAAGCACCACCCAAAGAGATGAAGAATAAACAGGAACACTCCAGACCACGATATCTCCTTCTGTTACCCGATATTGGATGCAGGTGGTCGCCACCGCACATGGGCGGCACAATGTACGCCGAACCTCTTTGTTATTGTCGCTGCTATATTAGCTTACACTGCTCTCCGATTATCACGGTGTGCAGGTTGTTATCGTGGTGTCACTTAAGATAATACAATCCGTGCAGCGCACAAGGAGGTCTTTTAGCTCTGCCGCCGCTGTATTGTATTTCGCCGCTTAGTCAGACAGCCACGGTGCCTATACCGCCCAGCCAGACAGTCGCGACTCGCAACAGTATGTTTGTTCTACGGAAATTACACTACCAATTAACATCTATTGCTTTTACGTTTTTGAGACATATCTACTGATATGCCCTTATATCCCCTCGGTGCAACAAACACCCGTTCCTGACACACAGTTCCTGTCACATCGTTGATTACGACTTTGTTACTACGCATTTTGTACGTCACGATAATATACCTTGTAGATGCGTGGTGCAAAATTGCACAACTACACGCTGGTTGTCACTTTCCTGCTGACGAGACTGTACGCACTGATTGTCGCGACGGCCAGGCTACTTGCTCGGTATTCGTTGGAGGTGTGCAGCGGATCTTAGGAGAGTAGGAGGGGAGAGGTATGTCAGAGAGGGGGACGGCTGTAGTTCACATATTTTCCGAGGACACACTTAGGTTTGTCGAGCAACAAACTGCACAGGCATAATAGTACTTAATGCAAAGTATTTGTCTTTTTCACTTAATCATTACGATGTGTAGGTATTAATCGAATGCAAATTATTACATATGTGTACTATGACTATAAACCTGAAAATGTCAGGTTTTCTTTTAAGCACAAGCTAGAATTCAAGTAATTATAGGTCTGTATCACGTTCAAAATTGGCTATTGACTTACTAGATACATCCTGGAAGTAGTTAAGCCAATAATAGAACTGTAACTGAATACGTACGTTGCTCTAACATCTGTGGTTTTGCTGTATGTAGGTTCTAACAAGTGAATTTCTGTTTCACGACGTTTCTATTGTACATGGTTCTGCAATATGTGGTTCTAAGTTGTGTGTTTCTGTCATATGTATGTTGTAACGTCTGTGGTTCGACTTTATATTGGTTGTGACAAGTGAATTACTGTTGTACGACGATTCTGTTTTTAACAATTCTGTCATGTGAACTTCTATGTACATTATTTTGTAATACGTGGTTCTAAATTGTGTGTTTCTGACATACACTTATTCTAATATAGGCTATATAATTCTGTTGTTAAACAGTTCTAAGATGTGAATTTGTGTAGTACGACATTTCTAATGTACGTGGTTATGCAATATATGGATCTAAATTGTGTATTTCTGTCATACGTTTGTTCTAACATCCGTGATTTTGTATGATGGGTGATCTAACATCCGTATTTCTTACATATTATGTTTCTGTTATCTGTGTTTCTAACAAATATTTGTTCAAAGTAATGTGTTTCTACAGAGTGATTGTTCTAACATGTGACATTTTTAGTTGTGTGGTTTTGGTTGTTTATTCTGTTATATGACAGTTCTAGGTTGTGCGTTTCTAACGTATGTGTGATTCCTCCCTCCTACACAATATGACCCTGCCAAGAGGAAGGAACACGTAGCGGATTTCCAAATTAATTTATTCTCGTGATATACTTCAAACAGGGTAGACCTAAAACTATGAACACCTTGGATGATAAATTTCATATATTAAATTGGCATTCTGTCTGTCCTTTAGTTCTTGACATAGGACTACATGTATTAAATTTGTGTTTTCATGACGTGCAAGCTTCAATTTTGTAGGTTATAATACATTGCTAAACACAACATGACTCAACGACTTAAGGGGTATGGAAGTGGTGTGGAAAGGTACGATGACGAGCGGACGACTGGAATACTCAATCGTCAATGAAAACAGAACTATACTCTTCAAAATTTGGTGAATTATTTTTGTCGAGTAGATATTTTATCAGCGAACGTTTATTTACTTAGCACTATGTGGTAGTATGCTTTACTTTCTAGTAAAAAATTAAAAACAGTTTTCAGAAAAATAAGGACTTGAAAGCACAACACATACAAAAATAGAAAACACGTAATTTTTAATATGATAATAACTATGAATGTATAATAACCGAATATAAAAAGTACTCGCAATTTGATTTGAAAATAATTGTACAATACGTAAACCTCTCGTGCAGAGATTTTTATCGTCCGCTCGACGTCGTACCTTTCCATACCCCTTAAAATCAAGGTTACTTGACTTGAACACTCGCACCGTAGACCGGCGCCTGACCGACTTCGCTGCCGAGGCCGGCGCCTGACTTGATACTAATTGTTAGGGACTGGAAAATTTCGAGAATTCAATTACCTGTAGGCTAGAATCCATTGTACTATGCATACTCAAGGCCCGTCTATTCGTTCATTGTTTGCTGTTCCACTGAGTAGCAGCTAGTGGACAAATAGTCGGTGCTCGAGTATGTATAGTACAATGGATTATAGCCTACAGGTCACTGAATTCGCGAAATTTTCCGTCGCTACTAATTGTCTACAGTGTCGAAGAAACTTCGGAAAATTGTCCTCAGATAGTTCACAAAAATCGAAAGACAACAGTTTTTAAAACAGAATACACAGCGAACAAAATACATAAAACTAAAGTAGCTGTAACATTTCTTATCAAAACCCGCTACTGTGAAACTGTTAACACAGCATGTAAAATTTAAATTAAAATCGTGTGTCGCTGTACTTCCAGCTATAGGCCTACATGGAATTTTATGAAATTAAAAAAAAAAGATTATTTATACATATTGTGTGGTCTAGAAATGTTTACATTATCACCATTTCGGCAGTTAGAAAATGACGTAAATTAAACACGCAAAGGCCAAATTAATTTATTAAGAACTGTATGAGTGCTGAATATAGTGAAATACAAAAAAAAAAAAAATAGTTTCTTATATATACGTGTGTTACGTAAAAGTGTATCAAAGGTCTTAAATTCAATCATAACATCGAATACACTCCGTGCTAGTTTAACATTTTGTACGTATGGTTAAGTGGAAGCTTGCATTATCGTCATTGTCATATTTTTATATTTTCACCAGATTTTTTGTTCTTATTTTACACATAAATTGTGAATAAATTTTGCTCTTATGAAATTTATTTCTTTCTCATAGTTTTTGCGTAGTAACTCGCAATAATCAAAAGTTGCATTTTACGCTTCCATGTACGCTACTAAAACCAACTGACATACCAAACTGAAAAAAAAAAAAATAAATTTTCAGTCAATAACGATGTTGTAGGCTACAATGTCTCCCACATAAAAACAAAAATAAAATATTTTATGATAAGAAATTGCTAACAGTTAAAATTAAAATTTAAAAATTCAACATTTTTTAAAATGCAATAAATTTTTATTCTTTAAATATTAGATCTTGTAGTCAACTTCATCATTACTTACTGTAATTTTTTTTTCCAGTTTGGTATGTCAGTTGGTTTTAGTGTCGTACATAAAACAGTAATATGCCACATTTTGACGTTTACGAGCCATTCGCAAAAACTATTAGAGATATAAAAATTATATAACAGCAAATTTTGTCACAATTTATGTCTAAAATAATAAAATATATACATGTTACAAATAACAAAATAAAAATACGTCGTTGAAAATTGCTTTACACCGTGCCCATAATACGTGACTTTTGCCAGCGCAATTTACATGTAATCTCTTTAACGCAAGGTAAACTACAATCTTACGTGCATTCCATTAGTATCGCTCATGAAAAAGTGACTTATGATCTTAATGTAAGGTCAACTGAATACAATTAGATCAAAATAGAAAATTATCAGTACCCTGCTCCCCAAACATAAAAAAGAACTACAAATTTACAAAATTTTTCGTACAGGTTATTGTAACTGCTAAAAATTACCTTTTGTTGTTATTTGTTTACTAGAAGCCAAAAGTAAATTAATTTTACGATTTCCAATTCGTTTATTTTGGCCTAGCTGAAGCACACCCTACTTGAACTTGCGACTACACAGCAATAAGTTTGTCGTTTTGTGCTGCCACGGAGAAACTGTACGTTTCCGGACATAAGTTTTTTATGCGAAACGTGACCTTCTTGATCCCTACTACTAGTTCTTACACTGTGTAATGGGAATATAGATTAAATTTGTCGTCCAAAAAAAATATTATCCCGTTTCTAGCACACTAATAACGTTATTTTAAAGCAGTTGTTTATTTTACACAACCATTAAAAAAAAGCTAAAATACGTTTTTTAATTTAGGTTTTGTTGGTGTGAAGATAGTCTTCAAAGGCTTATAAATTAAATTTAATTAATTGACATGATATGACTCAAATGATAAACATGTTTAACTTTTTACTAGGGATCTGAAAAATTACCGTTTTCTTTTAGACACTAGCTAGAATTCCAGCAAGTGTACTTTCATGTTACTTTCGCAATTGATACTTGACTTATTTGACATTATGTATATTAAAGTTGCTGAGCCAATAACAAAAACGCTACTAAACGCATGTCATAGTGTCAGCGAGCAGCTAAAGAACAGCTCTTGTCTACTTAGTAAACGTATATTCTTGGAGGCTAGCCTACAGGTCAGTGAAGCCGCGAATTTTTCCTGTCTCTACTTGTCACGTTCTAGGCTTCTAAGAACCAAACATACATAAATTTTGTACAAATATATATATATATATATATATATATATATATATATATATATATATATATATATATATATATATATATATATATATATAACCTGAGCGCAAAATTTATTTATTTTTATTAAATAATGTATTGGATTGTATTATGACAACACATCGCACACCTAATGTAATGCCAACATAACTCAAAATATGTTATTTTGAGATAAATAAAGTTATCAAACATCCATACTTTTTTGGATGTTTAAAGTGTAATATACTATAAACATAAGACAAACTACGTTGGTATTGCACTGAAAAATAACTTCTGCTCTTGATTACCATGCTGCATAAATAGTAGAAATGTTAGTCTTGGCACTAATCATTACTGTTACTTGACAAAGATGCTAAAACCATAAAAAAATTTATTTAATTTTTGCAATGCTTTTCTTGGTTATGTTAGTAGTGCATTAGGAAAAGAATACTATCTTCTCTTTCACCACATACACAACTCAAAAATGTTGATTTTTTAGTTGTGTTAGTGTTGCATTGGGGGTGCGACATCTATAACTGAAAGTGAAAAATGTATGCAAGTTTATGGCATTTCTCGCAGATAAAATCACGTTTTTTTTTTTTAATATGCGTGCACTACCCAGGTTTGACTAAAGAATTTCACAGTATAAAATACACAGAGAAATGCATTAATTATTTTGACAATTTTGAGACAGCTTCAATAATATTATAACATTCCCGACTGAACGACTTGAAAGACACGCCATAGTGTTAGCAACGGAAAACAGTGCTATTACCAACACTATGAATATTTGAACTGACAAGTCTCTAAGAAGGTTTTTTTTTCTGCCAGCCTTCGCTCATATGGTCACGGGCGCGGTGTGCAGAATATTGATTGCCTGAGAAGTCACAGAACTTTTTCCAGCAGAAGTGGCGTGTGCAGGTATGCGTGCTCCTATTTAGTTACCTGCGTTTGTGCAACTGAAATTCTGAGCAACGCGCCAAGTTAACGACGTCCTAACGGTACAGGTTATTAAGAGCTTCCAGCCTGGGCAGTCTCGATGTCACCTTGGCGAGGGGGTAGGAGAGGGGGGCACCACTTCGCGCACCTGCAAGAAGGGGGCTGGGTAGTGGGAGAGGAACCCGGGCACACCGATTCCTCATATGCCCCTGGAGGCCGTGCTGTCACGTGACCGATGGCTGAAGCTTCCATAACTCGCTGGGTGTTTGTAAAATCAAAAGCACCCCGACAGACTATTTGCAAATCACTGGAACGGCGGCGGAGCACGTGTGACTCTTTAAGCTGGGCTCCGGACCCGTATGTTATGGATGGAGGGTGGGGGTTGCCAATTTTAATATATTACGTGTTTGTGTAATCGGCGGGGGAGTTAAGCTCCCCTACAGTTAGGCTGGAATGTTGTAGTGTCGTGTTGCTATATACCAGTGATATGGATGTTGTCGTAAAGTGGCTAGATAAACTCGTATTGTAGTAGTGCGTGAAATACCTGCAATCACTGTGTAATGCATGAAGTTGTTTGTAACATAGAGGGAGAAAACCCCTTATAACAGAATTAGTTGCGATGTGTAGCCGCCTGGACCTGAAAGAGAGAGCTGTCAAGTCGTTGAATTAGTACCGTATACCAGTCCTGTCCTTAGCTTATCCTAGTCTATCGAAATAACAGTGTAGTATAATACAGTTTTTTTTAAAACTTTTACGTACTTTAAATTTTTTTTTTTTTAATTTTTAATTTTTAATTTTTTTATTTTTTATGGAACCTGGGAGTGACGAAGTAAACAAACTTTGTTGTCATCTACAGAGTGTCCAATGCACGAAACATAAACATTTCTTTCTTAACAAGTATATGGTTTTACATTCTTAAGTTGGCTATATATGTGTTTATCTTTCGTGCTTGGAGATAAAGCCCTATACACAATTGAATACTTTCTAACATTTGACTTTACATTTCCGTTATTGTATGTATTTCGTCAATATACAATACGCATGCAAAGTTAAAGTCACGACAGTTGGAAAAGGTTGGAAATCTTTTTTTTTATGGAAATATTGGGATATAAATAATTATATATTTACCGTAAAATCATATCACGTAGATATTAAAAATATGAACCCAATTATTAATTCTTTTCATTTATTATTATATTTTTCAGAAAAAATCCATGCCATCTATTGACGTAACTTGAAGTTCATTTACGAATATTTCTCCAACGCTACTTACAAAGGTTTTACGAGTACGTTTAAAAGAAACCTGTTACTTTTTCACGAAATCCCAATACTGGAGAGCAAAACTGGACACAGAAATAAACATTTTTCGTTCTAGCATACATAATCAGCTGGTTCTTTGCGAACGGCCATCTTGACTTTGACTTTATGTTTCAGTTTATCGAAAACATAAAGTCAAGGTTGCTTGACTTTAGCTATGATGACGCCATTGTGTACGACTCCATAAGAAGCCATGTATTGAAAGCTATCGTAAAGTCAAATGTTAAAGTCGAATGCAAAAGTTTTCAATTGTGTATAGGTGTTAAGAGCTTGGCTTTATGCATGGAAGGGGCATCCCTCTACTTACTTTCTTTGTGCTCGCAACGTAGCGATATCGTGAACAAATGTCCCGAAATTATACAGTAATTTTTATGCCAGCTGAGATGGTTATGGCCGCCCCCTCTCCTAGCTACTGTCGTACCAAGTTGTATGTCCCCTTATCTCTAATGACCTGGATGTCAACGAAACGTTAAGTCAAATTACCTTGATTCCAATGAGTTTTCGAGGATGTTGTGCAAGGCTTAAACTATTATTAAATAACAGATAAAATTGCTGATTTCATTGTATCTAAAAACAGGCAATATTTGTTATTTACGTACACACAAAATTAGTTCACAACATTTAATAGTGATTATTTAAAAGACACACTGAAATATGAAATGTAAAGAAATACAGAATACTTTTATCATAACAGTATAGCAATCCAGACTTATTAATTTTCGTATATACGAGTAGGAGCAATGATATTATAGTCGGTAACACTACAGTTTTGAGCTAAATTTTCATCTTAAAATCCTAGCCAGGATAGTCGAATTTTAATATTTATTATTATTATTATTATTATTATTATTATTATTATTAGATTTGCATAAAATAGTGTTTGCCGTGTCGTCATTTTGATCGACATCTGGTCGTTATACAATCCTTCACTCAGCATGTGATTTTGATTGCACTTGTACACGTATTGGTGTTTCTGGGGTTGGGGGAAGGTTAACTCTGCAGCAGGTTAAGTAGCTATAGCTGTCAACGCAAAAATTTGTCTTTAGTTAGTCCCTGCTAACAGCGACTTCGCCTGGGCCTTGTTTATAGTCTCAGCAAAGTTGACGTGAGGTCATTAAAAAATGTTAAATTTAAGGGGGTAATTGAATGAAACACGTAGTTTACGTGGCATTAAGACTGATTTTCCCTGAGCTACAAACAACTGCGCAACATAACGACGAAGTTATTCATGAAAATTAATTTAAAAAAGATAATATTAATTTCCTGAGCTCATAGAGATAGTACAACTCGTCTTGGTAGAACTGTAGAATGAAACTCATGTATAAAAATATTTCTCGCTGGTCGTGCTTGCTTTTTGAATCGTCTACCTTGAAAGTTTACAAACTAAACTTTCTTCTCTATAATTAAGTTATCTAAAAAAAACCTTGCATTACTTTTTTAGGTTTATCATCATTATGACGCGAACAACACCTCGATATCTCTACTGGTTAGATACGTATCACTGGCTTATAGAAAAAAAAATGTTATGCCTTTTCGCCCTTTTAGGTGTCGAATCTCAAAATATCTTAATTATACACCTTCAATATTTGTTAAAGTATCCAGACGAAGTAAAAATCACGACGATGGCTCGTTCAGTCGAAGCAAAATCGTTAATTCACTAAAAAATATAATTTAACACTACTGAGAGTTCGATTTTTGAAAAATCTTAAAACGTTTTTGCGGCCACTTACCTAATCAAGTGCCCTGTAAAAAAACTGAATATCTTGATGGGTGTCGTAGATATCGGTGATCTAAAACCCATCCCAGGTCTTTTCACCTCCTAAGAGACTGAATTTAGAAAAATCCTTGCATCTCATTTTAGAATACTTTACTGGTGTCTCTTGACGTGAAAAAAAAAAACGACACTTACACGTTGAGTTCAAGATGTTTTGACGATTAATTAAAAACTAATTTTATCACTTTTCACCCCTTTATCACATCCTTAGGTGGGAGATTTCAAGAATTCGTGAAGTTACTTTTCAGGTATTTGAGTAAATATCAATTCTAAACCAAAATCGCGTCGCTATATTAGAAAACAATCAACGGGGTCGATAAATATAGTTTGTGAATCGAAAACACATTTAACCCTTTTTTTTTTACCTCTTTGGGATCTATTCGGAAAATATGTTTTAATCGTAACTAAAATCTTTACAAAAGCATCGGTCTAAAGCAAAGAGCTGTTCGATATCCCGATTGGTTCAATAGATACGGAAGAATAATAGAAAACACATTTCACGCATTTTCACCTTCTTAGTTATCAAATTTCAGACGTCTTGGTGTCTTGTCTTAGTTATTTGTATACGTAACCAATTGAAGTAAAAATCACGATAGCAAATTGTATTACTAGGTATAGATGATTATAATCAAACATTATAAAATTGCTGACAATTACTTTCCTATAACGAAGTAAATTCGACGTACGTGAAACTAACTCAGCGGTTTGTTTGTGATGTGAAGTATAATATTTACATTCATAATACTCCCCACGTTTGAAAATGCATAAGTTACGCAATATTTAACGGCGTGATAACAACATAACAGCGTTGTCGTTTTCTTTTTTAAATTACTTTTCACTAAAAGAGGTGTGGAAAATATCTTAGGTGACAATGAACGGCACTACTGCCTGTCCAACGCGCTGAGATGAAGGTTAAGGCACTGTGACTCGCGCTATACACGTCTTACTATCATGGAGTCGGACTAGTATAATGTCCAGAGAGCTAGTGTGCCGAACAATAACATGCCTTC
The DNA here is from genome assembly GCA_003012365.1 of Medauroidea extradentata. Taxonomy (NCBI): domain Eukaryota; kingdom Metazoa; phylum Arthropoda; class Insecta; order Phasmatodea; family Phasmatidae; genus Medauroidea; species Medauroidea extradentata. The sequence continues at coordinate 55,561 of PNEQ01133762.1, forward strand.
GTCGTGATGGAAAAGGTTTCGAAAGATTATAATCAGTAACCATATACATTCATGGCACTTAAATATTTAAAAATGAAAAGCTGCTATGCAGCAAAAAATTTTCTTTTCTATTTACAGTGCACCGCCGCCGTCCCTGAAAGCAATACTCTATTCGCGTTGCTTGAATGGGCAGGACAGCGGCAAGTTTTTCTTATTGGGCAGCATTTCAGTACCCCGCTATTCAAAGACATAAATTTTAATTAATCGACATATTATGTGATAAGAATTGCAAGAAATAGTTTTCTTACACCAGCATTTCTTAAGAAATTCGTAGCATTCCTTGCGGTATTGCAGAATTCATTTGAGGAAAAAATTTTAAAATTCAGTTAAATGAAAACACTAGATTAAAAGACGAAATGTGATACGTCTGAAATTGTAGTGTATAAGATTTCCTGTAACACAAATCTGCTTTCACTGAATTTTTGCTAATGAAACTGTAAAAATATCTGAAACTGCACATCTAATGACAAAAGTCTCAGAACAAAAATTATAGTTGATGAAATATTGCTTATAATTTCCATGAATCCCTAAATATTCATGTGGTTTTATGATTGTTTATCCGGAATTCTGCCTAAAAAGTTTTAAAAAATCAAAGAGCACAATTTTGCTCATCGCACACACAAAATTCACAAGTACGTATCAAAGTTTTTAAGGGTTTAGGGTTCGAGTATAGCAGAAGACGCTGTTGGACTTAGTGTTTTTCTTTATCACTAAAATTTTTCCCTTAAAATATTCAGAGAAAATTACTACAAAACGTAAAATCACAGTGTATTAATAAAAAAAAATGGTTACGTGACAAAGTGACATTCGACCCATTGGCACTGTCCAAACATAGTGACACAAATCCTGTGGTTTTATAATTAATGTAGCAAAACCTATACCTCAAACTCAAGAAGCCAAAAATTTAAATCATTATCCTACCATAAATCGTTCCAGTAAATGTCTGGACGATAGAGCAGGAGTTTAGTGTCGTCTGTCAGTCTATGCCTCATTAACAAAACTGAGTTAGTCACAGACTTTATAGTAATTGAACCGTGAACCCTTAGCAACTCACTCGATGTAAAACTTACTTCACTCAACATTTATTTAACACATTCGTTGACACTTTTTACAACATTGTAAATAAATACTACAATGAAATTTACGCTGCGGTTTACTTTACATTTTGCAGGGAAAATCTCAACAAGTGTTGATACATTTCGTGAATTTTTTTATGTAGCGGCAAGAAAACTGTTTTTTTTTTTTTTTAATTCTTTTTGAAATGTACACTAATTCATCATAACTTATCGCGAGATTTTCCCTATTAAAAAACTGAAAGAAAGTGCAATATAAATTTAAAATCCCTGTTTTTTGGAAACTTATATTTGATTCATTTTATGTTCTGAGAGTTTTCGATAATTGATGCAAAGTTTAGATTTCATGTATACCATTATAGTAAAATTTCAGAGAAAATAATTGGAAAATGTAAATTCATTTCAGCGAATATTGGGACATGTTGCATACATTTTTTGTTCTTAAATATTGGTTTGTAAAAATTTAACATTTGAGATGCTGTTTCGAAAACATACATAAATTAACTATTAAATTCTATTTTTGTCTAAAACCTTCCTGGAAAACAAATACTAAAATTGTGTAAATTTCAGATATATCTACATATCTTTCTGCAATTTTTAATGTAAAAGTATATTTTCTATGTATATTATTTTGTACAACTTCCCTAGACTAACTGGAATTAGTTACATCTTTGTGTTACACTGAGTTAATAGTTAGCCACTCATAAAGTGATGCCGAGTCAATGTCCTTGAGGATGATATTACCTATATAAGAGTACACATAAGTATTCAAAAATAGTTAATAATTAAAACACAATCCTTTAGTGTTTAATTTTATAAAATAAACGAGTAAACGAATGCAATTAAATAATCAAATATTGTTTTAAATTTAAAGCAGCTATTTCTCCCTCTATCTCACTTTAATTCTGCTGTAAACTTCATCTTATTTCGCCATAACTTGACGACAGCAACAATAATTATCTTATTAGGCGAAATAACGCATTTTAAGCATAGCTGGTAACACGGAGAAATAACTGGACGTAGGCCACTCTTCCTCCAAGCTTAGACCAGCCATCCCCGCACGGTCACTTGGCGACCTGCTCACTTGGAGCGTACGGTCACATGACGCTCTGGAACATTTTGCTCCGTAAATTCTACATTTTATTATTTATCGTTATGCTGTTTTTGCACAAAGCTCTCACGTACCATGCATTTACACACTGTTTCACCATTGGTCAGAATAATTGAAGGCCGTACTTCTAGTACGCCAATAAATATCTCATTGGCTACAACTTATTCGTGGCAAGGACGTCACGCTGTTGGCTAGGGTCAAGTATGTACAGCAGCCAGTAGAAATCGTACGGTCACTTGTCGCTACGGTCACTTGGTACCTGCCCATGTTACTCTTCGCCATTGGATTTATGAAAACACATTTTGCTTTTGGACCCCATACACATATAAGAATTCTGATGACATGTTTGGGTGTTATCGGGTATTATGTAAGTCTGCAGTGAGGGAGATTTATAGCATCCCTTGTAATAGATTGCGACAGGAAATTTCTCTGATATTTTGCACGCACATGCTAGTAGCAGAAAATGTTTATATTTGAAGTATATAACAAAGTTGTGAAATGTTAAAAAGCATAAGGACGCAGCCGCCACGGGACAAGCTAAGAGCCGGTGAGGGGTGACATGAGCTGGATGCAGAGCAGTGCCGCTAATGAGGACGGGAGAAACGGGAGATTTGGCTAATGGAACACTATAATCCAACCAGCCGGGAATCGAACTGGAGTCACTATAATGTTGTGCGATTTTGACAGAATACCTGCAGAAGTCGCTGTCTCAAATATTTCCTTTATTTTTTTTTTTTGTAAAAAAATTATAGCCGTGGACTAAACGACGGTAACTGCCATAATAATATGATACACAACTATTAGGGAATGTACCCTGTTTACTTTAACATTTTAAGAATAGGTACTAAAATGTTGTTAAATTTTTAACAATATTAACGGATGAAGCCGCAGCCGTGAAGGTAGTTACATATAACTGGTTTCCAGACAGCCAAACTTTTTCATATTTTAGGATTTCATAAAGTACCGGTGCTATAATAATTATGTACTTTATTTACATATTAGGTAAGCACGACAAAAGACTCCTTTTTGGTAGCTAAATACAAATCCCATATCCGAAATGCCAGCTTACGTTTATACGTTTTCGTACTGAAATATTCGCCGTCGCAGTATGTAATGCATGTATTTTAAAGTCTTTGGGAAAGTACCTAAACTGCGAAATTATTTCAGTTTACAATGACAAAACTGAGCATCTTTAAAATATATAATGGTAATACATTTGAAATTTGTTTTGGTAAGACCACATTCCAATAGGAACAACTCTATGATTAACAATCAACATATGCATTATGTAAGTAATTATTATTTGATTTAAATGTTTATCCAATAAGTTTGACGCTACAAAGTAAACAAATAATCTCATATAATCTCACTAACCTAAAGGTATTGTTTTGTAAATTTAATCACAACACAATTTGAATTTGGAGAAAGACAAATAAGTTTTACTTCGGCATATTCCGATGCACAATTTGGGATTTTCAGGTCACAAAGGCATATTTCCCGCATATCAAGTCTTTGGAATCAATATGTTTTCCTTTCTTGAACATACTAGTCAGACATTTCAACAAAAATCAAACAATGGTGAGTTTACAGAATACTTTTTCCTACTGTTATTCTTGTCTTATTTACTTTTCTGTTCAGCCTGTGCAGTTTTTATGTGTGTCGGGTTTTTACAACGCAGTCCTCGAGCATGCCAGGAATCGGCAGTTTCTGGCAGAAAACATTCATAAATAAACATATGTAACTTGGGTACCATATTTGCTTCCCAAAAGTTTTCGTCTCATTCAACTATTTTATGTTCAGTGCCTAAGTCGCAATGAATAACAAGTATGCATGTATTTCGTTGTGCTGTGTTTAACTGTCCCTGTATTTGATAGTAAAAAGGATGTGATATGTTTATTTTTTTTTTGTCGCTACAAAAATTATTTTGCAAGGTGAATACCAACAAAATATTTCGTGCCCACCAACAAATTTTTTTTCCGTGTGTATAAAAAAAATACGTTTTCCCGTGCGTCAAAGAACGCAGTTCTAAGTGGCGCTTGCATACAGTGTTGCCGAAGTGTGTAGTATTCCACAAAATGTATGGAATTTGAAAATGGTTTGTAAATTAGCTGTGTGAGATATGTGGGGGACGTACAGTTGAAAAATATATTTCTTATTTATAATTTGTGAATGTAGTGTTAAATATGAAATAATTCAAGAGTTATAATTGTACGTGAAAGTGGATGCTTGAAATCAAAATCCCAGGAACAATGTATTCCAAAAATTTATTCTGTTGAACTCTTCGTACATAGGTGAGCACGGCGCGTAAGGAAAAGGCCTGTGCGCTGGAGGAAGGAGGAGAGGAGGGCGCTAAAACAGTGACAGCGAAAATTTTGGGTTCATTGAATGTGTGTTAAACGGTTACATTGTTCGAAAGCTATCTGTTTTGTTTTATGCTTCCTATTTTCGCGGCTGAGAGAGATGACCATTGGGTGTTCAGAAAAGAGGTTTGGTTTGTTACGGAAGAGCTTAATAAAGGTAAAGTTGTTTGTTTTGTTTTTAATGGGGAAAGGTGCCCGAGGACAGGGTACCGTAATCCGAGTGCAAACATCTGATTGGCCGTCCATAGGCACCTGCATATCCTGAAGGATGAAATGAAATCCTGCAATAGAGAAGTGATTAATGAGAACTGCAGGAGAAACAGGAGATCCTCAAGAAAACCCGCCGGCCAAAGGAAACTCCTGTCACGTTTTTCCCCGTGCGAAAAATCGGTGACCGATCCCACCGAGTATCGAACTCGAATCGCCTTGGTAGGAGTCAAGTGGTCTGACCACTCGGACACCGCGGACCCAAAAAAAGGGGATAAAGTGAAGGACGGGGCTATAAGTTAAGTTGTTGCAGTTGTTTCTCTGCCAAATTGTATGGAATTTAGTTGTGTCTGTGGAATTTGGAATGCCTGGATTTGCAACACTGAACATATGCAAGGAGATAGCTAAAGTGATGAACATTTTTTAACGTGGGAACTAATTTGGTTCATATCGCTTATTAATTAATATTTCAGCGTTTTTGTTAATTTTTTTGTAAACAGCAAATTATTCTTCAAAGACGTTATCCTCAACATGTGTATAGGCACTTCACTAATTTAGGCTATAAGCCATGGTTTTTTTCATTGTGTAGAAATCAGTTCCAAACATATGCACTGTTTCGTTCGTAAAGAATACCTCCCCACAAAAATAGTTGAAACAATAATAATAATCTGCAGTTTATAGTAGTATTATTCTACTTTTTACTGTTCAGTTCTCCATATTTCTAACTATATGCTAGAGTAGTTAATTTGAAAATACAATTAATGAACTTCAAAGTACAAAACACACCAGTGGTCTCGACTACTATCAGGACGATGGGCTTTTATATTTTGTCACGTATAGGTAAAACATGGCATTTTTTGTATCAAATATTTGCTCTACTATCTGATCACACGTTTTAACACTAATTAGGAGCAACACAAATCCTAAAAACAAATACCACGTTAGAATATTGCTGCATGATATGAAATTTTTGTATAATATATATTCGTTACGTTCTGACTAAATTGTTAGTGGACAAACCTGAGGAGCTAAATAGAGTAGGGATACACGTCGTCATTTTACTAATGTATAAAATAACTTGTTACATTACGCATGAGACATACTTATCATGTACATAATTTTTGTGCGTAACTTATGCAGGGGCGGATCTCGACTTTTGTTTTGGAGGAGGTCACCGTTCCTAAAAATTTAAGTTGGGGGATTTGGGAGTCCTCCTCCGGGAAAAAAACTGGGTTTTCAAGCAGCAAAACAGTGTTATTTAAGCATTTTACATACTTAAAAATATTAAATATACACTTACTGTTGCAATAGCGTGATTTCAATTTATATGTTTTGTTATTGTCTACGGTATATAATTCAAGTTTTGACCTTGGGTTTGGAGAAATGGGTCATAACTCCTCTGTGACCCCCCCCCCTTTTTTTTTCTGGATACGCCCCTGATCACATGTTTGAAATCTTTGTTTTTCACGTATTAACATTATTTATTAAGATTGGTCCGTGAGGGAGGGGGGG
>PNEQ01133763.1:0-12486 GCA_003012365.1 Medauroidea extradentata
TGTCTGTTTGGCTCCTGCATGTTACTACAGGTTTCCTATTGGCCTGGCTGCCGACTAGCAGAGCAGCTGCCTCACGCTGATTGGCAGTAGGTGTTTCCGCCATGTTGCTGGCCAGGGAAGCCATTTTGCTGGCGTGTGTGACTGAGTTCGCCTTCCTGCCGACTATTTCACTTCTGTATTCCTAAATATTCTGTGGTCATGCGGTGACGCAGAAATTTTATTATCATGGACTCTGTCTATATAAAAAATGTATTGTACTTTATTTTATGTTTACAGTATTTTTTAATAGTACTGAAGATTAAAATGTTGCAAATAATACTTAATTTAAAAATTTAAAAAAAAATCTCCTAAACAGAAAAACAAGTAATTACAAATTATTATTGACTTTTAAATGCGTCGGGGGACCGTTATGTAAACAAAATAGGTAGTGAGAATTGAAACAGAATAGAGCATAGCAACTAGAATGCATCCACAAAATAACGTATCAGTACAAAAATTTAATTTAAATATAGCTATTTTAAGTTTTGGACTTAATTTTTGGAATTATTAAATATGTACACACAACTCAAGTAAGTTATGTTTCAGTTATTTTTTCTGTCTCAAATTTGCTAATTCAAAGTAAGCCTCCTCAGCGCATTTAAGGGTAAATAATATTTGTTATTTTTACTTTTTACTTTTAATGGAATCGTTTTATGTGTCTTTTTTATTTTTAATGTAAGTGTTATATTTTAATTGAAAAAGAAAACTTACAGCAGTGTAACCACAGAGAAAAGAAATGATTTTAAGATGTTGAATACCTGTACTGAAAATTGCAGAACTTTTTATAAATTAAAATGGTCCTATAATGTCCTATATATTTAGCATGGTAGTGTCGTAAATAAAATAAGTTCAAATTTATAACTGGAAATGAAAGGTGACAATCACAGCTGACGTTTATAGAGCGTTTTTTTTTTTCGGCGGATAATGTCAAGGACTATCAAACGTGGGGAACTGTAAATTTTATACCAACTTGCGTTACTTACGTTTGCAAACTGATACACATTTCCCATAAAAAATAGATATTACGTTTTCCGGCGTGGAGACATTAAAGAAATCAGATAAAGCAGAACTAGTAGCTGGTTTACAGATTCCATACAATAATTGAAGCATTACGACCATAAACTTCGCGCTGTGCGAGTGTCTGAAACACAGAAGCAAACGTGCGCGATAATAATGATAGGTGCGTGCATCAAGAGTACAATTTAGGACTCAACCATTTTCGACAAAAATGAGTTATGTACAGTACATAGAAATGTGCCAAAACATAAGGTCGAAGACATACCTAAAGTGTTATCTCCTAGTGATATTCATGCGCGCCGTACATCAGCACAATTACATGGTTGGAGTAACATCAACGCGTTCTAGTTCATTGAATAAATATATATTGATGTTCATAAGTGTTTTGTATTAATTACTGTTTCATTGCTCCTACTTACTACTTTCCTATTGTAATTAATATGTAAACGCTTTTGGATAATTCCTGGTTCATTTGTTTGTCGCAGTATACTGTTTCCGTCGTCATTATCTCGAAACTTACCTTTTGGCATTTAGCCCCTAATGAATTTTAAATCCTCAATTGACTTTAATCGCAAAGCTCAGATCTGGCTCACAGGCTTTTCGTCTTACTATATGTAAGAGCTCCATACAACTGACGCACGAACACTACTGCATCATGTCACGAGAAAGTTATTTTAAGAAACACTACTAGACGAGGGTTCGATTACTTTACCTATGAAAATAAAACACGTTTAAAACTATGCTTCTCTATTTTTTGAATTTTAAATATCATTCTTAGAAATATAGTTTCGGTGCACCTCAAAATGGCTTTAAAAAAACGGCTTTTTCAGACTGATGTCACAAAAAAAAAACACCAACTGGAATCGTAAAACAAAAATAGAGAAGCACGCGGTGGATTTTACTAAGCACTTTCCGTAAATAACAGAGTAGGGTCACCGCTGAAAGTCCCATACGAAAAAGCCAACTACCAAAACACTACGCGCCATTTCCGCGCCCTGCGCATAAGGGCGATACGGTTGTTTACACACGCCTAATCTAGCTCTTATTGCCTGCCTGTTCCCGCACCTCGAACGCAGCATCTAGTGCCTGCTGTATAGGACTCTTAATACAAGACTATAAACAATGATACTATAATTGTATTGGAGAAAGTGTGAAACAAAATTCATGGCAAGCTTCAGTCGTAGAGTTTAGCTTATAGCTGGGGATTCCTATATTTAGTGAAAAAATTTCTGCGCCCGTTTGTTTCTATCCTTAATTTGCACAACTGCATTTACGTTTTATGGTCAGTGATTGGATGTATTTAACTCTCACGTGTCTTAAGGTTGTCCAAGTGAGGAAAAATAATAATTTTGTGTCTGTACGAAATAGTGTTGGTTTTGTAGACGTTACTTGGAACTAAATTTTCCCCATACAAAATAGAATAAGTTCGATATATGCCAACTGTATAAGCAAACGTTTAACTAACCAGAGTAATACATTTGTTAAGGACGCCGCATACCGGCGCGTGAGAGGCTCAAAAGCGACGGAGCTGTAAGGTCGACATTCAAGCGCGCATCAAATGCTGCGTCGCCTCAACGAGCCAAGCGCTGAACTAGCGTGCAATGCTCCCGTCGAACGGTTTTTACTATGGGACACTAAGCGGTGAGCATATAATTTTATTGGTGGAAAGTCTGCAACTAAGTTCAGTGCAGGTCACCATCTGAGTTTCACATACATCCGGTTAGTACATTTTGAAGTACGGAAGTCTGAAAATGCCGTTTTTAGCCATGTTGGGGGCCGCGGTGGTCGAGGAGTAAGACCTCTCGCCTCCCACCAAGGCGATCCGGGTTCGATTCCCGGCGGGGTCAGACCCCGGATTTTCGCATGTGGGAATCGTGCCGGACGATTCCGCTGGTTGACGGGTTTTCTCGGGGATCTCACGTTTCCCCCGCTCATTCATTCCGGCGCTGCTCCATACTCACATCATATCACCCTTCATCAGCGCTAAAGACCTCGATGTTAAGTGCTGACCAAAACCTCTTCACTCACTTAGCCATGTTGAAGGCTTAGAAACAGTGTTTTTAATTAATGAGCGTGGCGTCTTAACAATGAGGTTCCGACCTTGTCTGAAGTGTGTTTTCTTTTCGTACTTTGGCACAATGAGCACACGTGGAATATTTTCATAGAAAAAAAACCTGTTTATGAACACCCTGCAACGCATTTGAAGCTGGAGGTAGGCGGTGTGTAGAGCTCCGACCGTTACTGCATTATTCGAAAACTATTCATCGTACATGAGTGTTGTCTGCTTAGGAATAACATTAAAAGAACATTACACGTGTGTATACCCGTTTCTAGATCACCACTGGTAAATAAAGCATATTTTCTAGCGGCCGAAAATGGCGAAAATGGGCTTTTTTGCGGTCTCTTTTTTTTTTTTTTAGGTATGCAAATCATGGCAAAGCATATTTTAAAAGGTATAGGCGTGTACATTACACATTTATCTTAAATTATACGTCATAAAATAATAGTATGCGCGTGCTGTCTCTTCCTTACCACTTCCATACTTCTAGGCCTGACACGCGCAAAATATGTTTGCCCAATCGGCCACCCTAAACGTGTTCTCTTGCGCCGCTATTAAACGTACGAGATTTCGGCGTTAACAATTGTTATTCAGAAATAGATCACTCGAGAAAAGGTAGTGCTCAGAAAGTTGGTAAAATCTATTGATTTTTGCAAATTACTTTCGATAAACCTACAATTTTAAACTAGTGATTTTAGCGTTGAATTATGCAACATGCCCTCTGAGTCGCATCTTCGCCCCATGAAACACCGCCTTCTTCCAGTCAAATAGACAGAGGTTGCCGCTCACGACTTCTGTTCCTCGTCGGCGCCTTTGAGTCGAGCATGCCCGGGCGTCGTCGTGGCATCTCTCGCACCGAGTTTGTTTTCGGCTGGAGGGTGAGACGACTCCAGATAGTATCGCCGCACCATCACGAAGTTCCGTGGCCTCCTTGACATAGTTTCCCTCGTCGATAAAAGAGATCCTCGTATCCGTAATCTCGCCCTCGTGCGTCACAGCCGTTATTCGGCATGTTTCCTCCTCGTGGAAGGTTGTTGTGGGGGGCTCATAGCTTCTATTTCGGCCCGGGGAAAGAGCACGAAGCCCAGGAGAGGAGGGGGGTTTACGGCGCCGAATTACCATGATACAAGAGGAGCGTGTTTGGCGGACAGAAGGGTGTTGCAACCCTCCGAGCTGCCGCTTCGTGCCGCCCTGGTCTGAGGTCGGAGTTCACGCGGGTGACGCAATGCGGCTCGGCCTAACCGGGCGTGGCGCCCTGGTTACGCCAGACAGCGCAGCACGCAGTAGTAATTACAGGTGCAGTTCGCCGAGAATGTCCGCGCGGCTGAGATGAGAACAGCGTGTCTTCCACCTGAGAGCCAGATGCTGCCACGAAGACATGTACGGCTAAACAACTCCATGCCTCGCCTTACCTGGCCCGGCTGTGACAGCCTTGCTGACAATGTGTTATCGGGGGCGGCCTGTGTGGACGTATTTGTCGTGTTTGAGACCTATACATGCAGAAGCGGTAAGGACGACACAGTAAGCGCGTTACGCCTCACCCTAGCCTCTAAGCGCAAGTCACTGAACTATCGCGCAATCTTCTCGCCGATAACTCGCCTCTAGGAGACATTCAACGGTGACCCTACCATTTTATGAAGTAATATTAAAGCTAAAGATGTGTTGTACGTATCTATTTAATTAAGTACTCTAGATATGTTTCGGTCTCTTTCTGTGGAACGTTAAATTATAAGATACTGGTTCAGCAAGTAATTACTTTCTCGTGATATCGACCATGTGCTGTACCTTACTGGGTATTAAAGTAAAGAGAGAAAAACAATGAATATCTCTTGTTAATGGACAAGTGGGGTGACTTGGGATATTTTTACACAATTTTTATTTCCAATGTGTTTCATTTGTGAGTAAAATTACTGAAATTCCTGGGGATGTTCTATGTTTAGAATTAATGGCGAGTACATTTCTTTGTTCAGGTCTACCACATGTGGGAATTATTTTATTATTATATTTTAATATTCCAAGCAACCCCATATTTTTCAAGTCCCCCTTGATTACGGTAGTCAGCAAAAAATTTTAATGTATTGTGCCTTGTACAACTTATCGAACGACGATTATGTGACACTGTTTCAAACTGTCTACATACAAATTATGAACGTTTAGTATCGAGGTGCTAGAATTTTCATTGTCCCAGTAATATGGCACAGTACGAAAATCGAGAAAAGAACGTCAGGCACTTATATACTATGCCTCTATATTCGAACATAACAAACAACCAAACTTTAACGCGATAAATAATTGTATCTAAATTACTTAAGAAAGTTTCTGCATGTTATATCTGACAACCAAATTATTTTTTTTAACAAATGCAGTAGTTATCAGATATATGTGATAACTTGCACGTCAGTGAAGAATCAAGCACTACAGGGACGAGACATTATTTCCATACTGAGGACGTGGTACGAAGCATTTTATCATAGTTTTAGCTTGTCAGGTTAGTTACAGATACAATAAATTTTTCAGTAGATTTCAACCAACCCAACAAAATTATGAGGTTTGCGTCTTTTACTTAGGAAAAATTTCATTTTGAATAAATTTCTTATAAAGTACTAAAATTTAAATTTAATTTTTTCCATATTACAGCGATTTGTTCTCTAAATACGTCGATGGCCCAGTTCAAAAGGAAAACAACTCAAAATTCCCAGTTTTGAGTCAAATGCATATAGAAAGATTTCCATTTCGCCTAAAAATCAGTTAATCAAAATATTTTATTGGTGTTAATCTGAAGCAAAAGTACAGACGCTACTATTTAAAGTGTTTAAAATGTTTATAGTCTGCCTTTGCTGAAATTATCACACTTTAAAATAAAAGAAATACAATTTCTAGGTCTTTACTGGCAATCAGAATAAAGTGCCACGTTATTAAAACAAGTGAATGTATGTGTTGTTTTCTTTTCCAACTGGGAAGAGTGCACTTCTCTCTATGTGTTCGTGAGCCAAACTCGAAAATGCAATTTTTTGAGTTGTTTTCCTTTTGATGTATTCATGAAGAGTTATTCAAAAGAAATGACGTTCGAACAAAATATATAGCTATGGTGGGATAAAAACATTAAGAAATCTTCTAATCCTTGAGATAGGCATAGGCTCAAAAGTTTATTAACACGGAGAGAATAAACGGGAACGAAGTGGGCATGCACGAGTGCACACACACACACACACACACACATGCACGTTGTCTTCCTCTATCTCCCCCCCCCCTACCTTTCTTTCACTCTCTCTTTCTCAAACGCTTTCTCTTTCTCTCTATCTCTCTCACCACTCTTATACAGTAATTAAAAGCCCTTTTTTAAAGTTATAAACTGTACTCAGGTAAAACTATTTTGGAGCCAATTTATTACCACTGTAATTTGAAACAGTGTATGCAAGTTAAATGCACAAGGAAAAAAGAAAAAGCAACGAGCAATTCTCGGTAGCTGCAACAACCAACTGGTTTTTCGTTATTTCCTCTTAATAACGTCTCTCCATTAAAAGGCCAGGTGGATGCCGTGAGGAACGCTTACGTAACACTAAAATTTAACTTTCGTACAAAAAATAGAGGACATTGCTGTCATGAATATGAAAGGACATGAGCCACTAAAGCAGTTACTTTGTTCCAAGGTGCATCATTTCTGACCATAAACAACACCACCCCTTCAACCACGTGTCCACTGCAAGGCACTGAAAGCCAGATTCTGGAAGTGCAGAGAACATTCAACTGCTCTACAGATATCTTCGCAATTCTGAAATATTTCACGAAGCTAACAAATGCCAAGGGGACCACGGCGGCAAAGTGGTTAGACAACTCGCCTCCCACCAAGGCGAACTGGGCTCGATCCCCGGCGGTATTGGTTCGGATATTTCACATGTGAGACACGAGAGGACTCTGCCATGTTTACCGGCGAGTTTTCTCCGGGTACTCTAGTTTCTCCCATCCTTGCATTCCGTCGCTGCTGTATATCGTACCCCCAATGCAATACATACCAACATAACTCAAAATATATCATTTTGAAATAAATGCAGTCATCACACATACATACTTTCTGATTTTTGGATGATTACAGTGTAATATAAATATAACACAAAATATGTTGTTATTGTACTGAAAAATAACTTCTCCTGTTTATCCTCATGCTGCAATAGTAGAAATATTAGTCTTGGCATTAATCATTACTGTTACTTGGCACAGATTCCAAAAACCAAAATTTTAGTTAAATTTTAGAATGCTTTTCTTGGTTATGTTAGTGTTGCATTAGGTAGAGAAAACTATCCTCTATTACACTACTTTACATACACAACTAAAAAATGTTTATATTTTAGTTGTGTTAGTATTGTATTGGGGGTTGTTGCTAATGTTGGACTATACCGTGATGAGTTCTTCGTAAGATATTCTAACAGTGGTCAATACTAAACTGCGTACGTTTGCTCATGCTCAGGCCTTGAATGAAAATAACAACTTAAATATTTAATTACGATTTCTGCACGTCCCTACCGCAGTATTTAACGCTCGTCGGTTGGCAGACGTTTCAATCCAGTTCTTCATCAGAGGACCTTGAGGCTATTCAGACAAGTGCACAGAAAACGAGTTTAATGTATGCCTTTGTGCTCCCACGACATGTATCTAAGTCGTGTTTATTACTTTATTATTTATGCAGTCACATGACAAAGTGGATAACAAGTGCGCGTGTGTACATACGTAATTTTTGTGTCAAATGTAATGTTTCGCGATACGACTCATAAGATTCAGGCTATGAATATTCAATAAATTATGATTATCTAATATTCCCGTGCACAAAGTGTAATAAACGACGATTGCCGCCCTTCTTGTTATGGAAATAAAACGTGCAGTCGCTCGTTGCTTCGTGGAAATACCACGGGAAAGAAGCGAGCCGTCCATTCCCGCCGGCGCAGTGCTGGCAACATTTCAAGTTCACGCAAATGGGCTACGTGCTCTGAATTGAATCGGCGTGGACAAAAAATGTGGAGTGGGGAAAAATATCGATACCGTGACGTGTTGCTATACGTGGAATCATACCCAGACCGGGTTCAAGTCACGGAAAAATCCACGCATATGTGTACTGACTCGCTGGTAGAGAAGTGACGCGCGCTGGTGTTTGCGGACAACAATCCTCTCTGATGACTTATTTCTGGAAGATTAAGGGGTTCGTCTTCTTGTATGTTGCTGTATGCAACTATTGTACGTGTTCCCAATACACTGGTCTATGAAAAGAAAACACATTTCAAGGAGGGTTTTGTTTGGTACTTTCTAAGCATTCGCTATAAAAAAAACTGTTTCCAAGCCCTTCAACAACAAAGCTGAAACCCTTTTTTTATTTTCGCACAGACATACTTCAAAATCTAGTTCCCAGATTAATATCAAAGTACATAAGTGTCCTATATATAACTTTGCTGAACAGAAAATTGATCCATATAACCTTAGATATTATTCTCTCTCGATAACATATGTTCAGTGAACGTGCACGCGCACACACACACATTTTTATATGTATATATACGATTTATAAATATCTAAAACTGTTGCGGACTCTTTAGTTTCATTACTTTGTAAAATGAAGCAGCTGATAAGTAAATTATTATTTTACTTGAGCGTCTAGATATAGTGGTCACAACAGTAACAGGCACCACACCGTATGTCTTCCAGAATGTATAACATGTGCTCTGGTTTTTTACAAAATATAAAACAAACTCACAAATTAATGATTTATTTTAAAATACATAAATCCAAGCTGTCATGAATCAGACCTGTTAAAAAATTTCACAGCAATGAAATTCAGGGTCTCCACTAAAAACCCATAGTTTCAGTAGGACAACGTAAATAGTGCACGGCAGTTAAGCGCCTGTAACGAGGGTACTAAAACGTAATTACATGTATGTAAATTATGTTAGTGTTATATCACATGTATCGTGAAGAGTAGGAGAGTATGATGTAAGACAGAGAGGGAGACTGTTATTACTTCGGTTGTACGAGACATATTGTCCCTTTGCGCCCAGAAGAGGGCAGAGTTTGTAACACGACATATCGCCACCACATCAATTAATAAGGTTAATAGGTACCAAGTGTTACTCAATTGTCATAAATTCCAGATTTAATCACAAATATGTCTTGCGACCATTTCTTCTCGCCATCAAGTAAGTGTGACGATGAAACAACTTCCATCAAGCATTTACCAGTGTACCAGACATTGGCATAATTTGAGCGTCTTGATTGGGGTGGCAAGGATTACCAGGTATAAAAGATTTGAGAAAAATGGGGGGTGGAAATTGAACAACTTTCATCAAAATTATGTATACACTTTTGTATTGATTTTTTTATAATTTGCTAATTAAAAAAAAAAACAGTGTAGTGGAAAATGAACAATTAAATCTGTATTTCTAAGCTAAGAAAGATACATTTATGTTCTTTAAGAACAAAATTTTGAAGTGGCAACTGCCACCTCTTGCCACCCCCGAATTACGCCTATGATACCAGATTTTGTAGGAAAAAAAAACATAAATTTAGATACTTTGTCATTGTGGAAACGAGTAGGTGCACATGGCCAGCGTCTAGGCCTCTTGCCCCCACCCTTGCTCGAGTTACCCCCCCCCCCCCTGGATGCTGGACGAGAAGGGAGAAAAGCCAGCCTGTAGTCTTCAAGATGAAAATGTTAAATAGTATATTAATTAGGATATAAGGAATTTTAGCCATTAAGAAAAACATGTACGGTAATTGTCTGCAAAGGCGCCCATTTTACAGATTGTAAGGGGGGCCAAGATCATAATATATGTTTATATGAACAGGAACAGATATATTCTGCATATAAATTTGCAGCCACCGGCATATTTCGAAACATGAAACCGCATAGATTACGAAACTTATCAGGCTGCAAATAGTTTGTTATGCGTTTTATCAAAAAACAAAACAAAACACATTGTGGAACATTTTTTAGGAAGAGGCCCGGGCCCCTGCCCTCCCCCTCACCTTTATGGGCGCCCTTGATTGTCTGAGTAGCGTAATGAAATTACTGTACATAATTGTACAATAAATACGGCAATGGCAGGGCAAGTGGCGGGGATTTTTGCACCAAACAGGAGCAAAGCTAGAGTTCGTTAATCGTTTTAGGGCTGTAAGACAGACGTCGAGCCGCGGGTAACGGTGGGCCGGAGTGTAACCGTCAGGTGTCAATTCAGGCGTCGGGACGCCTTTTAGCAGAGACATCGCCGAGCCGCGAAGTACGGCAGGCCAGGGTGATACCGCCGGCTATCAATGGTTTAAGCTCGCGACGCCTACGGGTATTATTTAAAATTGAAAAACGTCGCAGTTAGCTTGGTCGAGACCTGACGACGCCTTCGCCTACGTATTTTTCGACGTGATCCGAATATAAATATTGTTGGCATTAGTGGACGTAAAATCATTAAGATCACTACCGACAAAGCATGGCAGAATAACGGTCCGCCAGGAGAGGGCAGTAATGACATGCTACCCGGGAAACAGAATTTACCGTCTTAATTTATTACTCCATGAAAGCGCGTCGCAAGTTACACAAGATACTAGGCCAGGCCGAGTTGCCACAAGCACTAAAGCATTGTACATGACCCTCATGTGGAGTGGCAAAGAAATTTTTAGGGAGTATAAATAGGACTGCAGTGACTTAAGTTGACAGTTATACGGCACTATCCGGGAGCTCAATGCCACTTGGAGAATTGTGATAAGGCAGCCCATCGCTGACGAATAAGCACTTGCCGATAAGGAAATAGGGTAAGACATCCCAGCAGAGGCGAACTACATCCCAGGACATAGTCTGGAAAAGTATTGAAATCGATGACGTGTGCAATGTGTCGCAGAACACTAAGTATGTGTGTCAAGTTGTAGACAAGTTTGTAATTGCACTTGTGTAGTACACATATTTCAGTACTGAATTCCGTTTGCTCTTCGAGTTATTACTCTTGTCAATAGGTCCTACGTACTCTTGTCCAGAAAGTTGTGTTCTAGGTCTATGTTATCTCAGAGGCTAGATGCCTTGCTCGTAGTGCAGTGGAACACTAGGTTCGCGCTGCTGTGTTACTTATCATTCCTTCGTTTTTTGAGCCTCCAGAGTTGAAATAAGCTCCCGGTAGGCAACGCGTTGTAGTTAATTAAAAAACCAGTCCACTTTTCTCGCATCTGATGTCATGTAAAAAATTAAATAAAATATTTTATTTTCTTGAAAAGCTGAATTATCTTGCTGAGTGCGTGAATAAAGGCTAAGCAGTGTTGTGGGCAGAGAAAACCTTGAAACCTTGAAAATCATAACGCAATGAACAGCTGATGACAAAATACTATGCCAGCGTTGTTAGATAAGTGAATCCTTTCACGTAATAGTGTTATGCCTTGTGGGCAATGCTAAGTTGCCATCAAACAGAACGGGTAACAACTTTTAGACAAATTTCATACTTTGCCAATTCATGAATCAAGCTTTGACTTTAGTATAGTATGTCGTTTTAGTTCGTCCGCCATTTTGAATATCACAAAATGTATACACAAAGATTTTATTATATATTTCAAGAACGACTAGACAGATCGTAACGAAATTGTAATATTTTAGCAGTTCATCGTCAAATTTTCGATTTACGTACGGTTTAGTATTTTAGATAAACCATTTTAAGAAAAAATTGGTATTTAAATAAATATTTCACATTTCAAAATCTACTTGACCGATTGTTATCTTTTTAGATAAATTTGCACCTACACTGAGGATAATAGGCTCATTAGTTATGAATTTAACGGTTGTTTAATGATTCAGAACGAAACGTAATATAAAGCCAAAAAAAAAAAAAATCTTTTAGTTGTGAAAACAAAAAAAAAAATAGATTTGACTAACGAAACCATAACAACAAATTAATTTGGTTTCAACAAAAAAAATTGACAATATACAAATAAGTTATTTGATTGCGTCAAGGAGATTTATTTTTACTTGGCTAAACCTTTCTCTCAGTGAAGATAAAGATTCATTGTGGTGCCACAGAGGTTTAGCAGAGTACACATTTTTTTTCTCTACTCAGCAGTGGTGACAGCCAGGGTTTACATATATATATATAGTAGGAATTGAGGAAGTTAGCATTTAATAAGTGCACCAATATGTGCCTGTTAAGCCAACCGGGATCGAATAACGACCTGTAGCTTAACCCTAGAATCTACTGTTGAATCAAAATAACTGTGGCTGGAGCTAAAATTGAACATCATTAGCAATGTTTGAACTTATGAAACTGGCAGTTGTGTACAGGCTTATAGGTAGGAGAGCACGTCTCGTCCACAGTGAGCTAGGTTGTTAGAGACGAACTATTCGCTCAGCTCCCAGTCAGTCT
>PNEQ01133763.1:12586-61974 GCA_003012365.1 Medauroidea extradentata
ATATATATATATATATATATATATATATATATATATATATATATATATATATATATGTAATGTTTAGGTCTCGAATTGCAGATTGAATTCATATACTGTAAACAAAATCTTTAACATATAAACACTGTACACATATATGTTCCGTAAAAACAAGTATTCAGTAGTCTTGACAGCCTTATCATTTGCTGCTATAAAATGAACACTTTTGAAATCCTAGTTACATTTTTTCCTTTCAGATAATTTAAGTTTCCTGCCACTTATTAATATAAACAATCCACCCTAAATAACCGTACTCAAAGTACAATTCTCAGGTCACAATAAATAATATTTTTTTTACCATAGCAAATAAAGAATAGGAATACTTCTACAATGATTTAATAGATAGTACCATGTTTTTACCGCGTGCAATGCTAGGATCTCTTCTGGTGTGTCTGGCAACACTGGAACAGACTCCCACAAGCCGCACACCCACACGCCCAGTCCATCCTTCCAGGCTTGTAAGCAGCGTGTCTGCACATGTGCACGATGTCTCAGGATCTAAGACAGGAGTGCGGTTGTGGGAGGGAGGTAAGGTGGGGCGGGCACAAAGCGCCTGTATTTCACTGTCCGCGCGCGCACAATTTACATGTCAGTCAGTATCAGTCAGCGCTGATTTGCCGAGGCGCGGGAGGGGAGGGAGGATCACAGTCCTCCCAGATGGCAGATAAGGACGGCATCGCGGGGCACCTGTCCCGCCCCGTCGCCGACAAATCGGGTCAGGAGTTCAGGACTGACCGAGTTCACGGATGTCGCAGGGATGTGCTCGAGAAGGAGGTCCAGGATTATTTCGGACAAGGTAGGAGTCACTCCTTGCAGGTCTACTGGCTCGCAGCTTGCGCTCAGACCGTAAACGCCATTTCAAAAACTAAAAGAAATCGTGAAAGTCTGCATGATCTTTCTCAATAATGAGCGAGCGAAGGTGAAACGAAGTTAATGGCGCTGCTTGCCCCAGTGTCCTTGCTAGAGCAACGATTGAAATTCATATTTTAAATTAGATTGTGTGCTGGGTCTCAGTAGGTTTACCTGACGAATCTAAACACATGGCACCTCTGACATTTTTATTCTTTTCGGTGCGAACTGCATTTCTTTAGGATCTGGGAGAGTAATTTATTCAATTCTCTGAAAAGTATTGAAGAAATAATAACTTTCACTGCAAAAATAACTCTTTGAAACAGTCTCATATACATACATACGTACATACATACAAAGATATATACATTCATACATACGCACACATGTATATATAATTTATATATGTATATAGTATGTATTATTTTAGTGTGAATATTTTTTAATTCAGAAAATGGTCTTCGTCTGAAAGGAATATTATGAAAGATTCATGAGCTCCACCTAAAATAATTTAATATTATCCTTGTTCTCGCCAGGGTTCTATGGGGTAAACAGTGCCCTTGACAGCAGATAAAACCCTTAAAACCAAATTATAATGAACACCGAATCATAGATAAATATGCGGGCAAAACTGTCAGAAAAGTGTTACTCGCTCGTGGGCTAGACCATACTCGCTGTCATTCGCCTTGAAGAATAGACCTCACGGGTTTATGATAAGTCACGGGATCATCCTAGTCAGGGAAAAATGTCAACTTGAGACGTTCAAACAGTAACACGTGTCAAGTTTATAAATGTCCAAATAAGTCATGAAGAGTGGCATCTCGATCAACTTACTGTTAGTGACCCCAGATTTTGGAGAAAATATTTCCCACCAACATGTTTCAAAGCATTACGCGCACATCTGCAGTTCCGCTCTATGGTTGGCGATTGGATGTTTTTATCTCTTACGCGTCTTGGTTCTTACTTCCAAGTCACAGACGTGTTCCTGTGTCAGTAAACTTACTCTGATTGGCACAGGAAAATTAGCGACGCCTCAGCAAAAATATACGATGCCAACAACCACGAAGCATAGCTGCAGATGTACACGTAAGGCACTGTCTCGTTGGCGCAAACATATTAATTTCTCCAAAGTCTGGGATCTTCCGTATTCAAAGTTACCCTTCCCGAGCTGCTGTTAACAGACGAAACGCGCCTGATGTCTCGAAAAGTAACTAACCTGTAGACATAGCCAAAAACAAGAGAAATAGTAAATAAAGTGTGGTTGTACGCACAACTTTAGTGGAGTCCCGGGACCCTGGCAACAAAGTACACATTTTTTGCATAACGTATTGCTACATGAATTTAAACGTGGAGAAAAAAAAAGAGTAGGTGATTTCGATTAATTTTCTTGAATGAAAATAATTATTTTGTTCACAAATTTTAGGATATTTAAAAACAGCCTAAAATATCCTACAGAAATTTTGGTTGTACTGAAATGAATAAAAATGTAAATGATTGCATTTGTGTGTATATAGGTATTCGTCCTCTCCAGTAAATGCTCTGGTTTTAGCTAACTATGAAACTAACGAAATTCTCGCTGACTTTTTTGTCGCAGCCGTATAATTTCTTGTTTTGACGAAATTAGCTGTAACGGGAGAACCCATTCTAAACAAAACTGCCAAACAGATTTTTGATATCAGCTCTCGATTTAAAAAAATAATAACTACCACAGGCGTTATTACTGCTTGGTTCTCAAAGTGTTCTTGATCCTGCAAAATTGCACGTCAGTACTTTGCTGCAACAATCCTCGCATCTAGAAGAGCAGTAAATGTTATGTGAACGTAGCTCAGAAAATGCACCACTTCTGCAAAGTCCGTAGTGAATGGCACGCGGGCAGGACTATGTTACATCGCACAATATGCGACCTTCAATTAAATACGTCTCGTCTAGGAATGTATATGCCAATAATAGCTGCGATATAATTAGGATCCTAAAAGAGCTTGTCTGGTAACACGACCACGTCTTGCCACCGTCTACAGTGATGAAGGCTAGGGACTAATTTCCGGTATGGTTTTATAGTGTTTGTGCAACCTGCGAACATTCTGGTACAGGACTGCGAGTGAAAATGAGTGAAGAGGTTTTGGTCAGCGCTTGACAACGAGGTCTTTAGCGCTGGTGGGAGGGGGGTGACATGATGTATGGAGCAATGCCGGAATGAATGGGCGGAGGAAACGGGAGATCCCCGAGAAAACCCGCCAATCAACGGCATCGTCCGGCACGATTCCCACATGCGAAAATCCGGGCACCGACTCCGCCGGAAATCGAACCCAGATCGCCTTGGTGGGAGGAGATAAATCTGACCCCTCGGCCACCGCGACCCCTACAGGACTGCGAGATATCCTCGTCGTCTGCGGGGTGAGTCTCATGGAGCGCGGGTCAAGCGACACGTCCTGGACACAGGCTAACACAGACGTGAGATGACGTGGCGACTCAGCCGATAAGCGCGAACCTCACCGCTCGTTGGCTCTGCATATTACGGCAGACTTTCCATTGAATTGGCTGCCAGCTAGCAAGGGCATCCGCCGTACGCTGATTGGTGGTAGGTGTTTCTGCCTAGGGACCCCTGTTTTTCGCGAAAAGATTTCTGCATCAGTTTGTTTCGGTACCTCGTGTGCACATCTATGTCTCTGCTTCACGGTTAGTGATTGGCTGAATTTAACCCTCACGTGTCTTAACGTTTCAGTGCAAACCACGGACGTGTGTTATTCGCAGTAACATTATTCTAATTGGTACAGTCAAATAAGAAACGTAGTTACACAAATACACTCTGCAAATAACAAGCAAGCAGAACTGCAGAGCTGGAACTAAGATATTGAAACAAGTTGGTGAAGAATTATTTTCGCGCTAGTCAGCGTGTCTATGTGAAGAGCCATATCTCATTTGACCGAACCTATTACAATAACGTTCCTGCAACACCACACGTCCGTGATTTGCCGGTAGAATCCCAAGGCTCATGAGAGTTTAAATATCCTATCACTGGCCACGAAGCAGAACTGAAGATGTGCATGTAAGGCACGGAAACAAAGTGAGACAAAACTCTTTTCGCGAATAACAGGGGTCCCTATTTCTGCCGTGTTGCTGGCCAGGGAAGTAATCTTGTTGGCGTGTGTGACGTAGTTCGCTGTCCTACCAGCTACTTCTGTATTCATAAATGTTCTGTGTCCTGGACCTACGTCTTCGCCAGGTCTCCGTGCAAACAACCACGAATTACTGCACGCCCGCACACACACACATACACACACGGTGCTGCAGTGCGCGCGCGCAAATTGCAGGCTGCGCGGGTGTTTTGTGCCCGCGGTGTCTGCGCCGCCGAAGGAAAATATCATTGGCTGCGATGGACGCTAATGACAGTCGTTATTACTCTTGGCGCGCCGCTGTGAAGTCAGGTTCTTCGGCTCGGTGGTAGAGTGAGTGAGAACCCCCTCCCCTCCCTGCTATGATTCTTACTTGACGCTCGCCATCCTCTTGATGCACGTACTTTAAGACGGATCACTCCCCGCCATTTTTTTTTAAATTCATTCTCCGCCATTAAGGCTCGGTTTCAGTCGCCATATTGAATTGAATTATTTTTCGCTTTTTTGGATTTCTAAGAAGAAAAAAATATTAAATATACGACTATACCTCAAATTATATTTACATTTCGCTACAGTACATACCTTGCGATTCACCAGTAACCTTATAATTACGCCGCAATCTGTGTGGCAAAATTTTTATATTCATAATTTGCCCGACAAATTGCGACCTAACTATACATTACTAGCTCAATCGCCATGCTTGTACTGTAGCACAAAGTAGTTAGAATTTGCGGTATAGTCGCCGATTTAACATTTTTCTTCTCAGAATTCCAAAAAAGCGACAAATATTAAAATTCAACATGGCGACTGAAACCGAGCCTTAAGCTTGTCGATTGGCTGGTTTTCGAACTGTGTGCAGCGTGTTCGGAGTTACGACCAGTAAACATGAGTCCACAATACTTTCTACGAAAAAAAAAAAAAAAACTGTAGACTACTTGTGAACATGTTATTTAACACACCGTGCACACTAGCATTATTTTAAAGCTCTCAAACTTGGCTGACAGTTGTCGTTTCCCACGATGCATGTATCGATTTCGTTCGAAATTCAGGCACCCAATTACATTCGACTTTGACTCAGTGACATGTTTAGTAAAATGACAGGGTCACGGTCCCACAGTGAAATCGTTGCGCGCACATTCTCGACTGTAGGCTTAAAGACGATATCACATTACATGTACCGACCTGCGTCGCTCGGAATGCATCTATAGAGTCACGATTTTGTCGCGAAAAGATTTTTGCCCCGCTTTGTTTCAGTGTCTCTCGTGCACATTGGCAGTTCTGTTTCAAGGTTATTGGCAGCGTGTCTTTGTTCTGACACGTTTCTCATTTTACTGCACCAATCAGAATAAGATTATTGTGAGTCTGTACGTCTGTAATTTGCCAAGGCCAGTGAGAGTAAAATCATCCAACCACAGACGATGTAGCAGAGCTGCAGATGTGCACATGACGCATCGAAACCAAATGTTGCAAAAATCTTTTCGCCATAAAATCGCGGCTCTACAATCTATTTTCACCTCACACACACATACGAACACACTATTCGCCAGGCGACGGCTTTAATTATATTTGTGTATGTTAAAATTTTTTTTCTCACTGTTCGTTAAAACTCTCAACGGCTATTTATTTAAATGTCCTAACTCCAGAGTCTTCGCTGATTTAAAATTTCTGTACTTGTAAATAAAGTGAATAAATGAGCTACTTTATTCTGCGGGGCTACGAAAATGTTATTACCAACAGAAGTGAAGGGATGCCAACTTCAGAAAAAGTGATGAGTCTGTATATTGTGTTTTGTCCACCGAAAAGTTTAAGTATGCTGGACATATGGTGTAGGGTACGATCTGGGGGATCATTTAGCATTCTCCGTTAAGGGCGTTCACGTGGCAACATTTCGTGATTTTATATTTGCACGGCATAGTGATCGCTTTCCAGACGTTACTTGTGACTACATTTTCCACTTGTAAAATTTTGCAACTCTCGTAGTTTTCCCATAGTGACATGACAAAGTCAAAATTTGCAAATTACGGGAATATAGTAATAACAAAAACCAAGTGTCTTTCTTATTAGAATGAAATAATTTTCACTGAAATGAGATATTATGGGCAATATGCTAAAATATTAAAAAAATTGTGAAATTCCTTTGTAATTAAAAAAAAATCTTAAAATGACGACACTTTATTATATATGGCAATTAAAAAAATACAAAATGACTGCTGTGTGTTTTTAAATATTTTAGCATACTGCCCATAATATCTTATTTCAGTGAAAAATTATTTTATTCTAGTAAGACACTTGGTTCTTGCTACTACTGTGTTTCCATCTGCAAATTCTGACTTTGGAATGCTGCTATGGAAAAAACTGTGAGAGACGAAACATTTTTACAAGTGTAAAATGTAGTCACAAGTCACGTCTATAAAACGAACGCTATGTCGTGCAAATATCAAGTTATGCATTTTTGCCACGTGATCTCCCTTAAGGATATCGCAAGACGCAAAACTTTAACATCGTAATACAAATTTTGGTTGCAATTTTCTCTAATAAGCTATCAAAGTCAAGTTTTTTTGCAGCCATTGTAAATAAAGTTAATAATTTATCGAGCTGAAACTGTGGAGGGAACAGTTTTCCGAAACCTCCCTAGATTGATTAGTTAGGACGGTCCCTTAAAAATGTCATGGCCAATTCCTCTCCCAGTTCATGTCCTTGTGTGAAGTTTTGTGTAACCGTCTCTAAATGACCTCGCTGTCGATGAATCGTAAAGTCTAACAAAAAAAAGTACTCACTTTACTGTGGTCAGCCCGTAGCAGAATCAGCGTTTGCTCTGCGAAGCCTGACAGTTCTAGTATGAAATTTTTAAATGTTTGTTGCAATGGGAGTTTACAATAATTATGTATTGGTTTGTGGACATACGTCATTGCTAGAGACGGGAACAATTCACGGGTTCTCTGACCTGTAAGCTAGCCTCCAAGAATATTTGTGTATTCAAGCTGACAACAGCTGTTCGTTGGCTGCTCGCTGACACAGTGGAAAGGCCCGTAATTAGTTACAGTGTTATTAATCAACTTCAAGGTGGTGTCAAATAAGTCAACGGCCAATTGTGAAAGTAGCACAAACTTACTGTTGCTGGAACTCTAGCTTGCGTCTGAAACAAAACGCGAATTTGTCAGGTCTCTAGTCATTGCTCAAGCTTATTGGTGCTCCGACCAGCTGTGTCTCCAGCCTGAAGATGGGAACAGATTGCAATTCCCGGAACGTTGCATTTTCTTTTTTCGTTGAATTGAACTTGTGTTGTCTTCAGTCATTTGTTTGTTGTCCACTGTTGTATTTTGTCTAATTCCATATTTTTCCATATTGGGAATCTGGTTTCTTTATGCCCGTCTTTTGAGTTTGGTGTTGTCGAAATTTGACTGATGTCTATCTTTAGAATGCTTGCTGTTAAATAAATGAAAACTTATAGAATTCCTTTAGGATTGCTGTTTTTTGTATTTTGTCGTTCAGCACAAGTTTGGTCAACAAAACATGTTCAATGGCGTACGCGCACGATGATACTAAGCGTAGCCTATATATTTGTCATCCATTACGATAGTATAAATTGTGTGTGGATACACACACACATTCATGTTTTGTAGATCACTATTGTTCCGATAAACGAAGATATATCGCTGGAGGTAATCCATTGACTGGCAGCCATTTTGTCTGTCTTTGCGAGCAAGTAGCGGGCTTTGAGTGTATTAATGGGGAGGTGCGTGCCTCTCACAACCTCGTTTAGACAGCTTGCAACACGCAAATCGTTTTGAGAATCTCGTTTCCTGTCAAAGTGTACTTCGCGGCGCTCATCTTCCTCGCAAAAGTGACCATGAATACCAGCCTAAACATCTTACATCGACGCCTCCTGCGGATACTGCCTGGGGGAAGGAAAGGAACACGATGCCCTAGTCTTCAGGCGAATGTTCTCAGTGAGCAAGCGCGGGGTTGCTCATCTCCAGACAGCGTCCTCTACAAGCCAGCTTTACAACGGCAGGTTTATCGGCAGCCACGTCTGTTACATTTTCTTTTCCTTCTTGGCCATCTCCTCTCCTCATCGACCCGCCTTTTTTTATTCTTCTCCCACTGGCAGCAACCACTGCGCGCGGGTTCTCATGGCCGTCGGCCTAGTCGTGACGTCACCGGGACTCGAACCCAGGTACCCCGCTGTTGTCGCGGCCGGGCTTTGAACCGGCACCCTGCTCCCTCCCCCACCCGTGGGCTTCCACACGTGATGGAGATGCTTATCAACGTCGGCGGTGAGACGAAACGGCTGTGTAA
Source organism: Medauroidea extradentata (assembly GCA_003012365.1). NCBI lineage: Eukaryota > Metazoa > Arthropoda > Insecta > Phasmatodea > Phasmatidae > Medauroidea > Medauroidea extradentata. Next base: position 20,887 of record PNEQ01133763.1, read on the forward strand.
ATCTTGCTTCACCTGTTCCGGTCATCGCGGCCAGGGTCCGCTCATACGCTGCTGCCTCGGCTCTACACTATAGGAGTGTAGAAGGGTGAAGGGGGGTAGGGATCGTAAGGGGGAGTCAGGGGGCAGGAATGCGGGGATCTCGGGGCAACACGGAGCTACGCGGCACAAGAGTTATGTGTATTATATATACATACACCCCGGCCGTCAGACTTCTGTACGAGATACAACATGTTTCTGAAACATGAGACGAAACTGACCAATGAGCAGAGAGAGTTAAAAATCATGGAAATCGTTCAGTATCAAAATAGTCTCCAAAAACTGTCAAATGTCTGCCTACGTCTAATGTAATAGGACGACGAATTAACGGTATTAGATAATCGTCGACGACGATTATCTAATACTGTTACGAACTGTTTGGCCAAAGGACGAACGTTCAGTATCGGCATACCAGCATTTTCATTGGTCTAGTCAAATGAAACACACGAATAGCAAAAAAATAACTACATTTAAATTTAAATTACTTCTCTCAAATCTAGTGAACACTAAACTTTTACCGCGACAAACGACACTGACTCTCTCTCTATTTCTCTTTCTCTCTCACACTAACGATGCGACTTTTGCTGTGAAAAGAATACATTCGAATTATGGCGACAATGGTACATTTTATAAGCCTTGTGTAGCAGCCCTTAAGATCTGTTTTCAAAAACATGTTTTGTATAAGTTTAATAAATATACTTTACGTTACATAAAAAGTGTGATGTACAAATTTATTAAATTAAGGTATTCGATAAAAATTAAGATATTTGGTACTTCAGACTCATCCCTATCGGGTACATTAATGTGATTTTTTTTTTTTTTTTTTTCATAAACAGAAAACCGCTAAATACTTTTCCTACTAGCAGCGACTTGCTATAGTGCTTACAAACAATAAAATCACTTTTTTTATTAGCTCTGACACCGAGCAAAGAGACATTTAGAGATTTCACTAGCTAAAATTTTCTTTGGTGTTTTCCAGAGAAAACTTGTGGAATGTTGTGTGTGTGTTTGAGTGGAGAGAGAGGGAAGAGGAACGTACCAATAAAACAGTAAAATTCGCTAAATAACTGGAAAACGACGCTTAAAGGTTTGAACACGTAAGTTTGAACAGGGGCGTCATTTAGGTTTTTCTTGGGGGGGGGGTGGATTTTTTTGACGACAGTGACCTTGTTGCATCTTTTTTTATTAGATAAGCGTGTATAAATTAGAAACGTTAATAATAAAACTTAAATTTTACGTGCTTACGTTAGTATTACTTAAATAACAACATACACAACAAAATTTATACATTTTTCCTTCTAAATTCAGGGGGTGGCATTTGCCTCCCCCCCCTAAATGACGCCCCTGAGTCTGAAAGATAATAATGAATTGCAAATAGAAACAAGCTAACTTGAATAACAATATTTAAGAGAAGGGAAGAATTTTTGGTCAGCATTTAAGAGGAGTCTTCGCCGGTGTCGAATTTCCACCTTCGACGCTTGGAAACAGCGTAGTGAAGAGCCAGTGTCCCACGCTTGACGAGAAGAATATCACCTCTACCGCAGCGCGCCAAACTGGCATGCAAGGTTTTCCTTGTAGTCTTTTCCTACTGTGACCATAACATTTTATTTTTTAATAGTATGAAGTAAAGACCAATGCATGCCTCTCTCCTTGCACTTTACGAATTCAGGTAATATTTTCGGAGTTACAGCAGTCTTTAAAAATATGTTTTTAGCCATTTTGAGAGGCCCGAAAATCATATTTCTAACAAGCGACCTGAATGTTTGAAAACATAGAAGCATAGTTTCAAGTGTGTGTTCTTTTCGTAAATAAATATAATATAAATAAGTTAAGCTGTTTTGCGTAAAAAATAATACGCGTGACACGCTGCAACGCCGTCCATGCGCCAGCCGAGGACTCTTCTTAACATCTAAGGAAAACGTCACTCCACTTACACTAGAGACACATCATAACAAAAGGAAAATATAAGAATGATGAGCATTTATTGTGAATTAGATAAATGTATTCAGTCAACAAAGTATTGAATTAAAAAACATGTGGAAACCTTCAACAAAAAAAAAAAATATTGGCAAAGTGACAATAGACTGTACAACCCATTAAAAGGTGCGAGAAAAATCGGGAGAGAGCTCGAATTTCATTGGTCGCGCTAGTAGAAGAGCTGGAGACTATAGATACCGCCCAATTTCTTCCAGTTTTCACTGTTACTTCACCTGAAGACGGGAGCAGATGTCAGCTCCCGAAACGTCGTGAAAAGTCGGTCTTTAGAAACCTACTGTGTTCTTTTGTGTCTTCATTGTAGTGAGTTGTCTATGGCGTCGTCGTTGTTATCCTGTTTTGTGTCTTGTATTGTCTGTGCTGTATTAATAGTGGTGTCCAGAGTTTTACAGATTATTTGTTTTGTATTTAGAATTTTACTTTTTATGTTTATTTTATTTTCCTTTATTTGTTGATAACTAATTTCTTGTGGGATCATCCATGTTATGTTGTTTTGGATGATTAATGTGTTGACTACAGCCAAACTAGGCTTGGTTTCTCATTTTTTCGTTTATTCGTTTGTTTTTAATTTAATTCTAAGATTTCTGTGACGACATAAGATTGCAATGGCATGTGTCCACAATAATACAGTACGTTATTCTGTCCCATTGTAATAAACATTCAAAGATATTATGGTAGCCCATAATTCAGTTAAATTTTTTTTGTACAAGGCAGAAATATTCGAAATAATCGAACTGCTTTTTATGAACACGTCATCTAGTGATTTAGACACTATAAATATCTCCCCAGCAAGTTAGCGTTGCAATTTCAAACGAGTTTGTAAAATAAAACGCAACATTCAATTACCATCAGTAATCTCAAACGTGTCGCGTTACTATTTCTGAACTTTCGGAAGCCGATCAAGTGATCTTTACTCTGTGATTTATTGATTACTTAATAAGAAAACATCTTATTAAGTACTTCCATAGGCAGGAAGCAATCTGTTTCGCGATAAAAATTGCCCCATCCGACCAAACACTTAATCACCTTCTTGTAACAAGCGGCCGACATACCCGCTTGCAGATTATATCATTAAACTAAGTGGTTCGTAACACAATCATTTTTAATTGCCGGCCTCAGATGGCCAAATTACTGCACTGGAGCGGCAGCGAAGAACGATCGCATTGCCGGCGCTGGTTGATGGTTAATTGAGCACTTTTGAGAGTCTTTTAAATTTTTTCTTTCAACTTACTGTGTACTTTGCCTCCCACAAACTGAAGAAAAATGTAACAGTATGAATCGATGTTCGTTAATACAGGTATAGCAATCAGGTTTGGCTGCTTGTTTCAGCTACCAAACTGAAGTACGTTCCACGCGACAACTGCAACAACGAAATAATAGAGGTAAATCTGTGACGATCGTGTAGAAGTGTGTTCCTCTTGCTACCCCGGGCATGTTCTTCCACGCACCTACAGAAACTGAGGTTGGCCGGCTGCCGTAGTCAAAGACAGAAACTGAGGTTGGCCGATTGTCGTAGTCCACGACAGAAACTGAAGCTAACCGGTTGTTACTGTCCACGCACGTAGCATTTGGCTAAGAAACTGGATATTAAACTGTCAAATTCATATGTTCAATCAGAGGGGTGAATGTGTTAGCCTACATAACGTAAGATTCGAAACACAACCCTATGCGTATAAATATGAATGCTCACACACACACACACACGCGCGTGTTTCTAAAAATTCACCAACGTAGTACGGGAGATTACACCCATTATGGAAAAATAAGTAGACACTTTCTACATAGATACAATACTCAGAGAGGAATCAGCCGAAGAAAAAAAAATCAAAGTTGCTTTTTAAAAAAAAATTTATTAGGTGACAAATAATAACACTCATAACACTGTGGTCATCAACTCACTGAAACGTTTACTAACACCTTCTACGGTGATACAAATAACATGACAGAGGAGCACCTTATTACCGAGTAACCCTTTGGTACCGTCTGGATATTGGAACTTTTGATGCTGGGCGTAATGAGCAATATAACTTAAGTAACAGAAATAGCCCACTTGTTGCAACTGCAACGTACATGAAGCTTCGGCGTAGAGTTACAATACCTAGCACGTTGACAACGCTGCCCGCGTGAGTTTTTAATTGCCTGCTGGGTTCACATGATGCAAGACATTCTAATACTTAATAAGCGACAAGGAATTCGACGCTGAGTCAGAACTTCGTGTGTGTTTTGAACGAAAACAATGGGTTCTATGCCTTCATGTACCTTTACTGCAAAAACACTATTTTGTTGCGGCAAAGAAATTATTTGTTTAAAATGATTATTAACTACTGCAAAGTAGTTTTGTCGCAAAAAAAATCATTGCTAAAAGTACGTGTTGAAATCCAAATAGTTGAGCTGTAATATTTATGGTAAATAATGCCGTGGGTTTTCTTAAAACCATGCTATATATTAACTATTTCTTTGATACTAATAAATTCAGTTAGTCGTTAAAGAAAACAAAATGTTAAAATAAAATAAAATGTAATCACTTATAAGTGCATTTTAAGGTTTTCTTTACTGCAAATAAAGCAAACTGAAACGTGCTACAAATTAATAACAGACATGCAATTCAAAATATTTACGATGCCGTACATTGTATACGAAATTTAAATTGTAACCCCAACTATGTATACGTTGCACTGTTTATCTAGAACGATTAAATAATTTTTTGAACATGCAAATAAATTTATTATGAAAATTTTGGCGAAGTGTACAATATTTTTACAACATAGTAAAAAACTTAGGAACATGAAAAGAATTATATTGGCAGCTAAATGTGAAAATTGTATGTTACTTTGCTGATAACTACACTGTAAGGAGTAACAAACAAGTTACGGCGGAACGCAGCTGCTCGACCTCGACAGCCGACTTCCGGTGTTCGTGATAGGGTGAACAACGTAATAATGACAGCGAAGGAAACAAACCGACCACGTGTACACGCCAGTTTCGTTATCAGACTTGTAGAATCTCCTTGGCAAACGCAGCTGGCCATTCCTCTTCTCACAAGACAGTGCGATTTGAGGTTAGGTTTGAACAGACTACGGTAGGAACACGATTATTTAAACTGAAGTTGCTGTTAACAGAGCCATAGCTTCGCTGCATTCAAATGTCGAGACAGTTTAATAGCACTGCTACATATAGTAACATACTTGCTAATTACGAACCAACTGCCAAACCGCAAAGGAGAGTCTACTAAACAAACTTGAGTAAATAATAATTACTCAGAAGTTACGGACTTACTTATCGTGATCACATCTCATAAAAAACATTTTCCTAGTTCTCTTTGTGTGTTTATTGGTAATGTACTCACTTCAGATATAAAACGGAACTCGGAAATGAACACGTTTTGGATACTGAAGCCAGTTAGAAATATTTAAAATTTCGAAAACTGTTTTGTTTGTTTTTGTAAATAAGCGAGGAAAATTTAGTAGGCTACGTTGCTTTTATTAATAAGCAAAGTCTCGTTCCTAACTTAACCATTCGGCTGGGTTCGAGATTTCCTGCAATATATTATTCAAAACGCAGTTTCTTCTCTACAATCTCTGCGACTTACTTCTCAGAAGTTCGAAAACGCGCTTTCTTCGGACTTTCTTTTACTTACCCGTGCAAGTGAGAGTAAAACATTTCGACCTATTTTAAAATTTAAACGTTTCGTCACCGGTACTAACACTGAGTAGCACAAAAACATTTTTAAACTGCCGATAAAAATCTCAGAACAACAACGCTTCTAAGCAAGTAACGATACGGAAAACAACTGCCAGTCGAACGAATTCGTATGTTAGTCTGCTGTGCGTGATGCCGTTATGTTCACGGTACATGAAACTATTATTTTAAATCTACATCACGCCTTGCTACAAAATATAGCAAAACTACAAGGATTTTATTATATATCAAAAGTACATCCTTCATTCTCAATTTAGAACAAACTAGAAAATATTAATTTCGTCAGATAGGCTATATTACACATGCGATGTTTTAATTTATAGACTGTCTTGTACATTTATGTCGGTTAAGTTGTCACTTACGGGCAGTTACGAAATTTTACGTTTACGGAATGTAACCTATTAGAGTTAACTAGGTTATCTTGGCTACATGATAGAAAAGGACAAGAAATGCTTGGTAATCAGACATTGGGCTGGTAATGATTTAATGAATGCAAGCAATTAGCTCATCTCGCGGGTTGAACACACACTTTCTTCATAAGATAAATTAAAAACCTTAAGAGTTTAAATGTAACTCTACCTGGGTTAACTACACGTCGCTTTTCGTAAATGTCTACAGATTCCCGGTACAGATGCTTGTTTTCTTATAAATCAGCACCATTTTAAAATTTGAATGTATGCCTCTAATGGACTGTAAGTTAGATTTGACGTTTCAAAAAATTTTAAGCTGAAATAAAAGATGAATTGCAGCATATTTAAAAATATTACTCAAAATTTGTGTGTGTGTGTCTATATATATATATATATATATATATATATATATATATATATGTGTGTGTGTGTGTGTGTGTGTGTGTGTATGTTGGTGTGTGTTCGTATGTATGTGTGTGTATCAGCACATTAATTCTCGTAGTTCAGTTGGATGTCATTGGTTCTAGAGCCCAGCCATTCTTTCTTGACCAGCTGGCAACTACCATTTAAGTTATACAAGGATAGATTTGGTAGTACACTGTTTAAAAAAAATATTTTTTTTTTGCCTCTGAAATTATTGATAGCTGAGACCGGCAAAGGAAAGGAAATCTCTTCATCATTCGAACATGTCAGCCTCATCTGGCAACACAAATTTATCTAAATTTCAGTTCGCAAGGGCTATAAACATTTTAAACGCATGTCAACTGGATTGTCTTTCTCTAAACGCTATATTGTTATTATAAGCAATTTAACTCTGCTATCGGTATTGTTTTCATTAAATCCTTACGTTTTGAGTCTGAAGAAATGTTGTGACCTTGTATTTCTCTGTCTTGAATAATGCCAAGTTACAGTTTTGACAAAAACTGCGTCCTTAATTCTTAGAGTTTTGTTTCTTTTATCCATCTCTCTACAGTGTCCAAGACATGCAGTTTGTTAATGAGAAACTCGAGATGAACATAGTCTTCTGGTTTTTAATGCATTCAAGCAATGTATAGAATTTTAGGGAAGATTTCAATGTTTAATTTTAATGACTAAAGAATATTTTGGCTGTAAGCTTCTACACTATATACAGTAAAAACAAAGATAATTTTTTTTAGTGAACTAGGAAGATAATTTGGTTAGCGCCTAACATTGCGGTTTTTTAAGGAGTGCTATAGAGAGCAGCGCTTAAATGAAGAAACAGGAGGTAACCGCCGACAAACGGAATCATCTGGCACGATTCCCAATTGTGAAAAGTTGGGTCGACCCCGCCGAGAATAAACCTAGGATATAATTTGGGAGGCGAGCGTCCTAACCACTGCACCTGCCTCCACCCCTATCCTAAAAAAATGATTCAGATGGAGCAGAGGAAAACAATGGACCTGCATCGCGCGGTAACAATAATTTCGAATTATTTCTTTATTTTCTAGATCACGTAATTTCTCGACAAATGCGGACTCTAATCATGTAATAAAATTAATGCGAAGTTTTGACTATGAACTTATTTGACAAAAGTGGGTGTTGTTCTCTAATGTGGCTTTCCGTTGATGACGTATTTATCTCTTACCCATATTTCTGTTGACTAGATTTATTTGTGTGTCTACCTGATGACGGGAACAGATTCCAGTTCCCGAAACGTCGTTTATACTGACTGTTTGGAAAACTACTATGTTTTGTTTCGTCTCATCATTTGTGTCGTTTGTTGTTTTTCTGTTTGTGCCCGACATATTTGTGATTTGTTTAGTCTCATCGTTGTTTTGTTGTATTTCTGCTTGTGTTTTTGTTTCGTCTCATCGTTGTGTCGCATGTCAACTTAGCTATTTTCATATTCTTGTTATTTTCTTTTTATTTTCTGTTTGTTCCTTGTTTTTATCTGACTAGATTCCAGTTTTGGAATTTCATGTTGTGTATGTATCCTGATGACTAAAGCATACTCTGCTTATTTATGTTTTCTTGTACTATTTTTTAGTTTCCTTTTGACAGTCATATATTTCGCAATGGAGTATGTCCAAGTAAATAAATCTAGTCATGCACTCCCATTGCACAGTTCTTTCAAAGATCATATTTCTGTTACTTTACTTACAATTAATTTCTTATTTGTGATAAATTAATTTAAAGAACAATAATAAACTTGTGGCTTGTACTTCAAGCCATGCAATTCAGAATTAATTTAAGACCGTACAAGAATACGCTTCTGTAAACGTCTGGGAAGAATTGATAAAACTTATTTGAGTGTATTACTTAAATAAGCAGTTAAAATGGCGAATTATTAAGAAAATCACGGCCTATATTACTGAGTGAACTGGAAGAACAACTAACAGAAAACACTACTGCCTGTTTTACTTTTCACTCATGTACTGCAAATGTTAATTGTGTGAGTTCGCAGTGAGTGACTGAGAGATTTTGGTCAGCGCTTAACATCGAGGTCTTCAACGCTGGTGAGAGGTGACATGAGGTGAGTGTGGAGCAGCTCTGGAATGAAAGGGTGGGAGAAACGGGATATCCCCGAGAAAACTAGTATGCTTTTTTTACGGAAATGTAATTCAATTATTCAAGAAAAACTTTATAAACAAAACCATTATTTCAAAGCCAAATCTAAAAACGAGAAGAAAAGAAAACTTCGCTTGGGTAACACACTCTAAATCTGAATTAGTGAATATTCACTGATTCACGCTGTGGGATGGAGCAGTTTCAACAAATTTAATCAGTTTGAAACCACTGTTAAATCGGTGAATATTCACTGATTCCCATAAAGAGTGCCAACATTCCACTAGTTAATTAGTGAACGTCCATAGATTTTAAAGTAATTTTTCACTGATTCAATAAGTGAAAACGGTTTCTTGAAAACAACTGAAAAAGTGAATATTCACTTATTCACTTGTGACATGTTGGTACTCTTAAAGGATATCAGTGAATGTTCGCAAATTAAACAGTGATTATTTTCACTGATTCAAATTGTTTAAACTGCTCCAGCCATCACCGTGAATCAGTGAATATTCACTAATTCAGATTTAGAGTGAATGAAATGTATTTATGTCGGGATGACTTGACTAGTTGTTTATGATAAACTTACATCACGTAGGGCCGATGTCATTATTCTTACAGGCAACTTTACTAACGTTGGTCTTCTGAGATCACCGACTGACTAATGATGACTTCAGTATATAGTCTGCTACGGAGCAGGAAGTAGTATAAGTGCTCAGTCGCTAGAGGAAGCAGGAAGTCTAGCTGGAGAAAGCGGCGACTGTACAACTAGCGTGGCTTGGCGCACGCGGAGGTCCACGGCGGAGCGGCAGCGAGTGTACCGGCATGCCGCCTCAGTTATCTGGTAAGTGTGAACGGGGCGAGGTAGGCTGCTCAAAGGACTCCCCCTGAAACCACCAACTCACGTTCTGTAACGAGTCCTTCTCCTCGGGCTGGGAGGACTCTCGCTGCTGTAGACGTGTCTCAGATCACCCTCTATCCTCCCTTTCCTATATAAAAAAACCCTACCACCTAACCAACCCCAACATCAGCGACACGCTCGGGGCAAGCACGGCGTATACTAAGACGGTTGTAATAAGCCACGAATGTATGGTGGATAAATCAGAATTCCAGGTTGAGGCTTGCAAATAGTATCCCCAGTCAAGTTTTCAATCGTCCAATAAATCCTGAGAGCGGATTCTCGATCTACTCCTGTTGATTGACGTGAACAAACTGTAAACAGTAGACATAACCAAACCCATAAGAAGCGAAACTGACTGCATAGTGTTCATAATTCAAAGTATTGAAGAAAGGTGCACGATGCGAGTATTGTATGTATTTTAAATAAGATAACTTGTAAAAAAACGTGCTGCGGCAGGCTCAGGGACGTAATCATAATATTTTTTAGGTGGGATGGTATATTTTGTTGCAATGTACTATTCACAAACCCCTATAGACGGTTCGGGATAAGTGAGCTAAGGTTCTATTTTCAACAATTTTGTATCTTTCCGCGCGTAACGGCTAACGACGGGGAAATTTATACCCTGTCTGGACACGTCACTTGAGGGTTGCGCGTCTAAGATAATTATTGCACAGTCACTATAAAGGCGCACAGGTTGTAAAAAATTATTAATTATGTAAATTACAATAATGTCGATTTCTATTGATTTTATTTCAATAGTGTTGTATTTAAACAAGAAAATACACGGAACTATATTGCGTAATTTCGCTGCCAACCATACAAGCAGTAAAGCAACTAGAGTTAATGTTGAATTGTATGCGGCAACGGTTAGTGATATTTTTCAAAGGTTAAATTTTTAGTGCTCACTTTATCCCGAATGATCTATACCTACATATACATAGACACAGAATAATAACTGACTTTGATAGCTTGACATTATTGCAGTTGTATTTGCTTAAGAGGTACCAACAGATAGTTTTGAAAATATGAGTGTGCGAAGGTTTTATCAGAATGTTTTGGCTTTCGGAGGGAGAGGGATTTATCTAGATATCACACCCCCTAGCCTAGCTATGCCCACGCCCTGACGTCGTATTAAGTCAAATATATGCAGTCTGTTTTATTCATGCCATGTTACTACACTCTATTACTCGTCAGCGCTGGTGATCGACAAAACTTGTTCACGTAACTGAGCAAACCTACCTTACTTACTCCATCTTGCAACTTATTACAACCGCCTGAAGCGGTCAAGGCGGATGCTCGATTGCCCGGCAATAGTTCATTCCGTACGTGTCACAGCATTTTGTGGTCCTTAACTGCGTGCGAGATCCGCACACACAAACACTTATAAAGCCACGACGTCCAGTGAAGCATTGCATTTGTCGTGCTGTTCCGTGGAGGAGATTCCATGAGACCGGCACGTGCACAGGCACAGTAAAGGCCGGTCCAGAAATAATAACATATTATTTATATCTCCTGTCGTCTAGGCTTAAGGCCTCGCTCTTTAGTTTTGAAGTGTTTCCGAAAACATTTTTTTTAACGCAAATTAATACATATATAAAAAATTCATTCTGTAAGTTTTAACACTTATATATCATCGTTTGTATCTGAATTTTTCTGTTGCAATAGATCAAACGGTAATTTAGATTTTTGCCCCTAAAATAGCAAACATTTTGTTGTCAAAATAAGCCAAAATGATGCAAAATAATGTTTTGCTAGCAAACGGATCATTATTTAAAAAAATAAACTCTCTGGTAAAAGTGTGTACTGTATGACTGTACACAGCCTCAAATTTTTCAAAGCATTTGGTTAAAAAAATATTTGAGTTATTTGCAATTGTTTGAAGTAAATGAAAGACCAAGGCCTTAAAAATAATTATCGCGTAAACAGAAGAAGCACGGGCGTATGACCTTAATAAGTAAACAAAATGGGTAAAATGTTCGCAAAGTAATACTTATTTCGGTTGCAAAGTTTTTGTACAATAATCTGTCGAGGTTACGATTTTGACGGTTTTGTGTAACTATTGTAAGAAAAAAAAAGACTCTCTCAGACCATCAATACAGTTTACATATGAAACTGAAAACAGCGAGCGCATTCCCTTTTTTGATGTTTGGGTGTCCAGAAAAAATAATCTCTACCAAAGTATGTATAAAGCCCACTCATACCGGACAATGTCTTCATTACATGTCCAATCACTCCAAAAGTACGAAAACTGGCATAATAAACACTTGGAAAAACAGGGCAGATAAAATATGCAGCAACGAAATCTCAAAAACTGACGAGGCAAACCACATGGAAAATATTTCTTAGCAAATGGCTATCCTATTGGCACCATACACAAACAAATGAACAACAATAATGTCCAATTCAGTTCACAAGAATTAACAGATAAACCAGCAGGTTCTCTGAAAAAAAAATCAATAATAAGGCGACTCGGTAATAAGTATGGACTACGAACAGTTTTTCGGTCAACTTCTACAATAAAAAACATGATGACAAAAGTAAAACCAGTCACAGAAAAACAAACATCTCAGAACTGTGTCTATCAAATCCCTTGTGAATGTGGAAGTAAGTATGTTGGATAAACTGGCAGGCCTGTCACCACGCCTTAAAGAACTCCAAAATAATATCAATGAAGGTGAAACTGAAAAATCCAGACTAGTCGAACATGTCTGGGAAAACAGTCATAGAATACTGTGGGAAGATGATACACCAATTACACTTGAGGCAAACCCAACAAAAAGGAAAATTAAAGAATCGGTGTTTATCATCAGCATTAGTAAAGTCATCAGCCAACAAAATATCGAACTAAAAAAAATATATGGATTCCTTTAATGAAAAAAGAAACTGATTTAAATAGAGACAATTAATCATTGCACATTATATTTTTCGAAACCATATATTATCAAAACATTAGACTTTGTCCACATCTCACTGCATGTATGCCCATTACAAGCTGCGCGACCAATCAGGAAGCAGCTGCACTGTCATTGACTGAGCTACAAGTTGGCATTTTTCCTACGTAAGGCCCTTGTTTTTCCATATGTCACAGTCAGTCTGCTGCAGTTCCTCAGTCTGTACCTGTGCCTGAAGACGGAAACATATTCCAGTTCCCCGAAACATTGCATCTGTTGTCTTAAGAAGCCTGCTATTTTTTGTCTGTTTTTTTGTCTATGTTGTATCTTGCCTGTGTTCACATCCATTCGTGTCTCTCGTCATTTGTGTTGTCGTCGTTCATCCGTTTGGTGCCTTTTTACACACCCCATTTTTGTGGGTTTATAAATTTTTTCGTCTGTATTTTTTTTTTGTCGTCTTTCTCCAGTCGACTATATTCCACTTAGGAATTATTTTTGTGTTGTTTTTGGCTCTGTTTTTGTCCTTGTGTCGTCTTCTGGGATATGACTACATTCCTTGAAGGAATTGTCTGTATGTTTTATGCCTGTTTATTGCAGGTTAATGGCTTTTCTTCCTTTGTTTTTTGTGTATTATTTTATTGTTCTTCTGCAATACGGCAACATTCGTCAGTAATGGCGCATGTCCAAAAAAAACTGTTATGTTTATAAAAAAAGACAAATAATCGAATCGGAACTATAGTGACAGCGAAATATTACTTCAGAAGTTTACAGACATAACTGGCACTTTCAGTAAGAAAAATTTAATACAATTAAACGCAGAAATAATTTGCCACGATTTAATTTTTTTCAATGGATTTTGACACTTATAAAAAGGAAAAAGGACTTTTCGTGGAGAAATCATAGACATATCTTCGACTAGCCAACTATATAGAAATTTTACCCAAAACGTTTCATCGGTGTAAACGTTGTAGTTTCTACTACAATGGCTACACGAACACGTCAAAATGGTGACTTTGGCAGCTAACTAAACATGAACTACGTAAACAAAAAATAGGCTTACTTCGTAAACATTTTTATTTATTATAGCATTTAGTGAATGACCACAATTCCACAAAAATATGTGTAACGAGCTGGAAGATATTCAACGTCTTTAAAGGTAACGCAATTATTTCCTGGCACTGTGTTTCTTCAACTGTCTGTTTCCGCCAGACATAAAATTCTTTTTAAATTATTAAGGATATTAATTAATTTGTAATTTTTACAGAATATATACTTACTATGATTAAATGTCCGTTTCTTTTATTTATTGTAGGCGAGGGTATTTCATCCAGTGTCAGAAAATAATGCGTAATTTGCGTTTTTCCTAACATTTTATTGAAGTACCACCGTTTGTAAGAATCAATATTAAAAACATTTGATTGCCCGAGAAAACTACTGTATCTTTGTTAGTAACATACTAGCAATCAAATTATAGTTTTTTTCTTTATAGTTACCGTTATGAGATCTGTAAACTGAAGTTGCTGGTCAGAATTCGTGTTTATCCAATTTATGAAATGATTTTACTTCAGGGTTGAGGATATTTTTTTCCTGAGGTACTCGTAAGGAAATAAAACTCTGTTGTGTGTGCGTGTGTACGTTTACAGATATATATACACACGTCTATGCTTAACGTAGTTAAGGATACATAACTGTCAAAAAGCTGAAAATCAGGTTGGTATTTTTACAGATACAGCAGTGCGAAAAATTTCCTTTCATCTAGTTTAATATATCCTAAAATGTTTCTGAGAGGCATGCCGAATGGTCAAAAACATAGAAACACAGAAAAAAGTGTTTCTTTGCTAAAATATTTGGAACAAGTTAAGTAGTTTCGAGTAAAAAAGAACACGAAGGATTCGATATAAACCGTTCATGCGCCAGTACTGTCTCTCAAGAGTGGCGTATTACTGTTTAGTTGTATTATTCTGTATGTCCCACCAAGGGAAGGTGGAATTACCGGGACACCTATACACGATCTACAAGTAAACATCACTACACATATAGTGTAGAGAGCGGAATACGAAGCCTGGAACTATGCAACACGTGATGTACGTAAGCTAGCTGGGTTGCTTTGCTGTCATGCTTTCAGTAACGTTAATTTTACTGAATCTATTATCCCTATTCCCTACGTCGTTCCCTTTCATAATTACCCATATTATTGTGCCAGATGCCTGCAGGGCTGAAGCATTTGTACCTCTCTGGAAGGTTATATTAGGTAACCTTCTGGGGTTGGATAGGTTTCCTCGGTCACTTGAAAACCATGTTGTCTCTGACAACCTGAAAGCCGTCTCTTGTGACTTTTTGGGCTCTACTCGGGTTACTGTTTGTTAGAACACCTCAAGCTGAAGTTTTGCTCTTCCCATGCTTACCCCGTTACTTTATATAAAAACCTTCAGCTGTCGACAGCAATCTCAACGCAAGCATTACGTTCTACTGCCACGTATATAGACTCACTTGAGAACCTTATAAACATAATGTTAGGAGTATACACATAGATACTAGAGTAGAATTATTTCACACAGATTGGTTCAGTTCAGCATTTGTTGGGGCACGAATATGTTTGCTTCCTTTCGCGGGAAATATTAAATGTTACTAGGGAATAATAACATATCGTCAACACTGTTGGCAGAAATGGGGTAAGAGATTTAGGCAGACGGGTGAAAACGCTACTCAGAAATGGCCTATAGACAGGAACAGTCTCGGTATTAGCCTGCTGGAATGATTTCGGAAGGCCACGGAAAAAATTAATTTAGCATGGCCAGGGCAGGTAACTGAAAACATATCTTACCGAATGAGAAAATACTGTATAAGGGTTGGATCGCTTCGCACCACGTAGCAAATGTATAAAAGTATTTCTAAACTTACACGTCTGGAGACGACATAAAGTGACCAATAAAACGCATAGACATCGCTTGTATTGTAAATACAATTTTTGCCCTATTTAAAAAATGTTATTTTATTACTAAATCTATTCCTTTTGAAGATAAGTAGCTAATGTGGTCATTCACCATATTGTACTACAAAGCAGGCGAAAAAGTGTGGGCACAAATAAAATACTTCTTTTAACATTTTGTTTGTGGTTGTTTACATGCTCTGAGTTATCGTCTACGAAGAAACAAAATGTATTCGCTATTAAAAGTAGACGAATTAAACATTCAGACGGCATATAGCTGTTTTTGAAGCAATTCAGAATTACAGGGTTGGGTCTCCACGTTAAAAAAAAAAGGGGGGAGCAAATATGTAACCCCATCTTTCTAAGACATTTGTAGAAAAGCAGTTGCCTCTTCTGCGCTGCAATACTGCAGGGGCTTATCTCATTTTCCACTTTATGACAAGTCTTTAATTTACAGAGCTGTATTTCGTGCATATCTTCCCATGTCCGTTACTTAGCCGGAGCGTATATTTCTAATATTTATGATAACATAGTCTACACACACAAAGCAGCTGAGTTATTGATTTCAGTAGGAAAATTTCTGCTCATTCAGTAAATTTATACTAAAGTTTTTACCAATAAAATGTGATGAAAATCAGCAATAGTACCGGTCTGTCATGGTTTTTATGCCTCATGAAACATGTACGTTACTCCTTTTTCTTCATTTTTCTTTCGTATGTCAGTAAATTATCATCACTGATTTTTATCTACGTCTGGAAAAAATTATTCTGTCTGCGGTTTAGTTACCCTGTCTTAATACGGATATTCACATTGACTTGTCATTATTTCAACATAGAAAGTCTAAGCGGTATATATTTTATTAGTGCTGAAGTACATCACCTAATGCAGATTAACTGTTAAGTGTAATTTATTAATACTGTCAAAAATTTGTATTGAAAATCTTACAATTCCTCATATTAGAAAAAAAATTGTTTTTATTGGGACCTACTTGTGGAAAATAATAAATGTTCATAATAACATTTTTACCATTAAACTATGTTTTGCAGGCAGAGGGGCAATTTCAAGGACAATTGTCAGTATTTTAGTATTTAGCCACTTACTTAACCACAATTAAATAAAATACTGCTTACAGACTGCAATCGAATGCATTACTGTTAAAATGCAAAAATATTATTTTACACAAAACCACTTTCTATGACCCGTTCTACAACGCCACGGAAGCGTAAGAAAGCAGACAAGTAACATGCAAACGAAACGAGCTCACGGAGCGAAACATATTTTATATTCTACAGTGCGAATGTGTAAACATACGGATTTGGTACCTATGAAAATAGAAAGTATTTCTCGCGTGAATTTCAGACATTAGTGAATAATTTAACTTTTTGTAAATAGTTCAGTATGTTGTAAATAGCATAGCCAGGTCATGTAGATGTATCCTAAGGAAGTAATAATGTCAACAGTCATGTAATTATTACTTTACAAGATTCAGTTAAAATCCTACGAATCACAATACTTTCTTCGTAAGATTAATTTTTAAAGTGATACTTTACGAAAAATGTTCCATAGTCTTTATGTCACAAATGATAATTGTAAATAGAGTGAAAGCTATTTTAATGGTTAACCGCGAAAACTCAACGCGTATAGTTTGGAAATGTTGTAGACAAAAATGATGGTGAAAGGCGAAATGCTCAATTGCTATTGGCTACATAGGAGAACGGATCCGCGTGCGTCCCATTGTCGAACAAATTTGATGTGACTTGGCTTACGTGTCAGCTTTCGTGACTCTGTAGAACTGGTCTCGGTGAGACATTTTGCGTATTATTATTAGGCTATTTGACTTAAAATACTCTTTAATTAGTTTTTTTTACAGATATAAGATCTGGCTAGTAAGAAAAGATTAGGCCTGTCACTGAATTATAATTTTTTAAACAAGTTGAATTTATGTTTTTCCCCGCGAAGTTAAGCCGCTTCCACAAATAAGCCTCGCCTCATGTTATGCTCGCTGATGTGCCATCCCAGAACGACCGCTTACACAATGACACTCACTTAAACCTCTCCGAAATATGATGGCGAATCTTCACGCGTCGTTAAGCTTCGCCCGAGGTTTTTGTGCGCCAGCCCTGCTGACGCGAGAGTTTTTTTATTACGACTGCACCACGTCTTTAAGTGATTCAGCATATTCCAGACCCAGTGTCCACACACTAGTTAATTGGAACCGGTCCTTCCAGGGGGTGGTGCGGGTGGCGGGTCAGAATCCTTCAAACACCACCTTCAAGCTGTCCCCACCTCCGCCACTTCCTCTTCTGTGGCTTCGCACGGCAGCCTAATTGTCAGTTCTCCCTCGGGCAGGCGGCCACTGGGGTCAGCAATAATCACAGAGAGGTTTTCTGTCGTTTCCACCGTCCCCACGGGGTGGAAGAAACTCCATGTGGAGGGGAAAGAAACCACGGCTGAAAGGACTTCTTCAAGTTCCTCATTGTGCAGGTGTCATGTTAGCCGTGAAAATTGCTTGCTTACAGCTCCTTCTTGTTTCTCCGCTCCAATCATTTCTCCCTTCACGACTTCGTTCGCGCGAGTAAAAAAACCGTATCTACCTAACCTTGGGTGACGGGTGCTCAGAAAGCGAATTTCTTTTTTGTGGACGTTTACGCTTCGAACGCGCTTGTTAACAACTCGTTTCGCTGACGCTGGGATTTATTATTATAAAAGTGTTTGCTATTGTAACGTAGCCCGGTGCTTGCAAAGGAAAGATAGAGTCAGGGGAAGGATGTGCGGAGGATTTCGGGAGAAACGAAAGTTGACGGTGAGTGGCAAACCCATAAATCAGAAACGTCCACGGTGCGGTTATTAGGGGTATGCACACACGCACTTAGCTGCTGGGCCGCATATGTACAGTACGTAACGTCTTAACTCACAACGGTGACCAAAGACTGACCTGCTCGCCAGCAGCACTGTGGAGGACAGTTCAATCTGTCGCTGCCTCGCACGCACTCACCTGACACTTGCACCACATATCTGCGAATTGCGGTCCATGCGAACTCTACTGTCTCCTCTCCAAGTGCTCGCCCTTGTAAACAGTTTTGCTCCTCAGTATTAATTTGTCCTTTTAGACACAACACAATTTTATATTTAATTTTACATACAAATTATGATGTTTTGTATAACAGTGATTGATATATGCTGTATTGCTGTAGTATATGTAATGATAGCAAATCTGTAAATTAGTAAATTTATGATTTCTTCCAGACAATGTTTGACATAAGTTATTTAACTGTAACAATCCATGATCAAAAATTGTAGTAAATATGTATGTCATGACAGAGCAATAATTTGCCGTCCACATCTGAATGCACCGTGTTTTTGAGATGAGCCTTGGCTTATAAAGACAACTTAATAATAATAAATAACGTGGAAAAACATTCTAAGTTATATCCCGCGTATACTGATCAAAACCATCACATAAACGTAGACATACACACATGAAAAGGGTCAATTAGATAAATACCATTAAAAATACATTTAGAACGACACATTTTTGTCGATAAAGAAAATAATATACTAATGCTTGAGAAACTAATTTAAAAAATTACGTATGTAAGAGTTGCTAAATATTTCTTAAGATATAGAAAAAATATAAAACATAAAGTCTTCATAAACTATTGTTCACTTTAGTAATAAGCTTGTAGCTGGCAGCATTTTGCACAGTGTCGTATGTCGAATAACATTTACAGATGTTTTTGTTTGAAGATTGGGGGTGAGACGCCCTTGCACCTTGCATGCTGTACAACCTTCGATGTCAAACTTTCCCATTTTAATTACGCTACCATATTTATAAACTGCACACATAACTGTAAAAAACATCTAGAGAAATATATCTTAAATTAATATCTCTATAGATGGCTTGTGGTCAACTGAAATACATTTTGAGTAAGGTTTTGAAAGTTCCCGCCTGCAATTGTGTAGTTTTACATTAAAATAGTTAGGCACCGAGTCTAATATTAGCAATTACATATGAAAAATAGTTTTCAGGTTAAACAATTTATTAAATATTATACGTTTCACTTTACTTCTAGGCATAATGTTTATTTTCCGTTTTAAATTAAGAATGGACACTATGACGATAATTCAACAGACAGCTGACTCGCGTGGGGCTAATAACAAAATCAAAGGTGGTGTTAATCTCTATGTTCGGCGACTCGACAAACAAGCTGAAAAACTAACGTAAAATTCGCCATTAAAAGTTTTCAGTAAGTCCAAAAGTAACTCTGTGAATGCATATTCACAAGTTCATTTGCTATTTTTAATACATTTAACTGCACGCACATACGTCGATGTTTTGCAATGAATTGCTCGGTTCCTTTGACATGCGTTGAACCAACAAATTTAATATTAAACCAAAAAAAAAAAACCTTCTTCCTATAACTTGACCCAAACATTTAAAGAAGAATGAAGATTCAAAAGTATTAACACTAAATATATTATTCTTTACTATGCCTACTATAGGGGATAAAGTAAGCACTCAAGTAAGCCCTGCTGAAGTTCTATTTTCAGCCAATTCGTATCTTTATGCGCGTAACAGCTAACGACAAGAAATGTCTAACCTCTCTGGACACGTCACTTAATGTTTGCACGTGTAGATAAATTGTGCAGTCTGTATGAATCGATACGGTTTAGTAGAAAAAAGTTTATTAATTATATAGCATACATTTATGTAGATTTCGATTGATTTTGTTTCTGTACTGTTGTTTTTAAATAGATAAACACATGGAACTATATCGCGTCTTTTCGCTGCCAACCATACAAGCAGTACGGCAACTGAAGACGTATGCTCTACTGTCTTGAACTCGTATACGAAATAAGTGTACGAAGTGAGCACCGTTGGTCGACAAGATGGTGGCTATTCGAATGTCTATCTCGAGTTACAAAATATGAGTTTCTCTGAACAACTAGAGGATTTAAAATGTTAATCAGCATGATAGAAGAATCTTAATATTAGCAGAAACTATGTTAGTGTGACTAACTCGACCAAACACAAAAGGAAATGTCGTAATAATTGAAAAAAAAAATTTGCACATTACATACAATAAATGTCATATTTTTTGACTTCGTTTGCTATAGTATTCGTAGTGCTACGGTAGCATGCTTACTTGCTAACAAGAGTAGGCTACTCGGGTTTGGAACTCCCCGCGAGAATATTTCTTTATTTCAATAAATTCATTAATAATTTTATGCTAGAAAAATAACTCTACGAAATATTAATTTATTTTACGTAATTTTCTGTTTTAGACGCAATGAGACGAATCTTTATCTTCCGTTTGTATAGCCGAAGCAACTAATGTCACAAATGTAGGCACATACGAATTACGCCTCATAAATATTTAACTGCGCTTCTCCGGTAAATGAAATTAATTAATAATATCACATTTTCTTAGACAAAAATGTAATTTTTAAAATAAGTAACATACATTTGAACATAAAGAGTTTTTTTTTGTCCTATTAAATGGGTTAAATAAAGAATACTTTTTAGGTAAGGCTAACGAAACGAAGGCTTCAAGAAACTAATGTTAAAGTTACATAGTTTTTACCTATAAGAATATAGTTATGTTAATGATTTCACGTAATTAGTTTGAGGCAGTTTAATTAATTTAGAGCAAATTTTGCTGAATTTTATGTAAGAGGCCAAATACCTACTGTTAATATGTAGAATTTTTGTCACAGTATTTTAATCAAATAAAATTAACCACCCGAATTTATTGTTTAACAGCCGTAACGATTGTAAAATATTACGAGAACTTTATTCTCGGGTTTGTCTACAATGAGCAAAGAAAACGGAAAGTAACAAAAATGTCTGGTACTACACAATTTTTTATAACATCGTTGCTTGTTGAACTTTATGTGATTCAACAGCGAATGTTTAAATTTTATTTTACACTGTTACAACAGTTCACAAACGAATAACAAAACGTATGTGAATACACAAATAAAGTAAAAAAACCTCTGCATGTACATATAGCAATGGAACCTAGCACACAGTTATCTTTTCCTACGATCAATTACCCACTCTATACATAATGTTTTTCTTTTACTGTGCTGCCTGTATGTTAGTGCATTTTTGTTAATAATTTACTGAGTTCTTTGAAGGCACAAATTTGTATGTTTCAGTCAATAGCAAAAATTTGCGACTCATAAAATACAATGTGAGTGGCTTTTACTAAAAAATGTTAGTATATAAATTTTAAAATAGCTTATTAAGAATTAATAAATACAGTATTATTTTAGTGATTAAGAGCGTGTAATTTTTTTTCGTGAAATAAATATACTATTGCAGAAGAGCTTACTAACATATTTAACACCTAACTTAATTAGTGGCGAGTTTATATTTAAACACTGTTGGGAACTTTATATATATATATATATATATATATATATATATATATATATATATATGTGTGTGTGTGTGTGTGTGTGTGTTGGTGTGTGTGTAGGTGTGTGTGTGCATATAATTGTTGAAATCTTGCTCCATAGCTTCGGTTATTTCGGCTTCTCGTATGCGAAATCCCCAATTCGGCTGTCTGCCACCACTCGAGTAGATTTTCGTATACGAATCTCGTGTGCGAGGACGGCAGAGTGTTCAAGCATACCAACAGCGCATTTCAAGCGGTCAGGAGGGCGATTCGCATACGAACTAAAACTTGAGCATAGGCCCTATGAAGTCTCCAGACATAAGCCCACAGGATTTTCTTCTACGAGGCTTTGTGAAGGACGTGGTCCGCCAGACTCCAGAGTGCGGGACTTAAAGCTGCGAGCTCACATAGCTGCATCAATTATTGAGGACATGTTAGGCCGAAAGGCCGAAAGTGGGTGGGACTGTAATATCGCTTACATATCCCGCATGCTGCAAATGGCGCATACAATGAACTCTGTTGGCTACTAAAACTACAGGTGTGTGTGTTCATTGTGCTACAAACCGCGCCTTTCTGTCTTTTTCCGTCTCTGAAATATAAGCAATCAAAGTTTAAAAGATCATTTTGGAACATCTTCTATAACTCTTCACACCAATTAACAATCTTACAAAAGCTGCTGTTCTTGATCGATCAAGTACTAGCCGTGACACGCGAAGAGTAGCGGATAACGGGAACGGCAATTAATAAAAAATAATATAACTCCGTGAAGTCAATTTGTTGCAGAATATTAATAAAGGTTGTCATGACTGTTGTCAGTCAGGTCACCACCCACTCCCCCTCCTCTAAACTCCATCACAATCCCAAGTGTTCCAGATAACTCTCAAATAAAAACCTTCACAAGACACTTTTTCTAGCTTTAGTTTCGTTTTCTAGTAATTACATTTTGCGATGTAGCGGTTTGGAAAAGCTGTTCGACTATATTGGAGGGTTTCGTTTGTGAGACTTTAACAGCAGCGTTCCTTCATCGTTTGGAATATTTCCATAGGTTAACATATTAGGGACATGTACAGTAACTTCACCATAAATCTCTTATTTCAATCATGTTACAAAGTAATTCAAAAACCTGGTTGGCAAAGCCTTAATTTTCATAGCCGGTTGTCTCAAAGAGATATTTACTTGTATTAAATGTACGTGTTATTTTTTTTCTACTGGTTACATGCAGGTCGTTGACCACGACCGACGGTCTAGACGCGAGTATTTATGCGTACATAATTCTTAAATATAAGATTTCGTATAAAATCGGCTGGCCAAGGTCTAGGACCTGAGGATGACCAGTTCTGGTCGCCAGGATTTCAAGGACATCTGGAACAGGTGTTTCGATGTTGTCGGGAACTATGGGACCTGTTTGACTTCAATTATGTCTATTTTTACATTCTTTCTGCACCGTCTTTTCCTTGCAGACATTAATCTCGATTTATTAAGCAAGCGTGAGCAGGAGAAATGATCAGATATGAGAAGTGAGTGTAAACATTTTCACTATGGTTTATAGCGTGATTTCTCTTTCATGAAAAAAAGAACACAGGCTTAAGTGTTGGGGAAAAAAAAACAATACCGTAAATTATTTCTGAAAAAAAAAATAGCCTAATTTCTCAGTATAAATTTTGTACGTTTTTTTTTTCTTTTGTTTGAGATTTTAGACGGTGTTACAATAGGTCATGCGAGACTGTGTCGTCTCGAGTTCAAGTCTGCATGTAACTTTCGCTATTCAAGACGATCTCAGTAAATGTATAACAGGGCGGTGTTCATCGAGACTGCCATATTGCCGTTATATTTGAACGGTTCTTGCAATGGAATATAAACGGAACCATTTACATGCATGAACGTATGCAATTGCGAGGCTATGTTGTGACGTCGCAGAAAACTCAAAATAAAACAAACAAAAAAAATGTTATTATAGCTGTTGTCAATAAAATGAAATAAAGTACATGTATCCAGACCAGAAATACGACACAAAGCGAAAGGTAAGTAAATTATTTTGTCATTTTGGACACACACATACACACACGCTCTCTCTTTCTATATATATATATATATATATATATATATATATATAGAAAGAGAGAGAGCGAGAGAGAGAGAGGTGATCACAGAAATGTTTCGCTGCCCCCAGTAAAGATTTCCAGTGACTTTAAAAAATGTGTGATGTCCATATTAACAAAGCATTTTGAGGACACCGCAAAACCGGTTTTTCTGTGTCATCTTTCTGCTGCATACAGAGACTATATTTCTTTCCAGAATTGTATGTGTATTATTATTATTTTTTTTTTGGCGTTTCAGATTTTTTGACAAAAGCTAATGCTGGTTGCTTCCATTTGATGTATTTATTATCTGTGTTTCATGCGACTCAACATTAGCTCGCAGTAGCATTTGTCTATAAAATTGTTCATTCTGTCATTTGCCATGAAAGTTAACTAAAATGTTGGGTACCGAATACCTAAGATTCCAGTCTTTAAATCACATTTTAAAGTTGCTGGTATCAGAATAACACCTACTTTATCAAGTTCTTTGTAGCTCGGATATGTGACCAGCTTAGCGTTGTAAAAATGACAAGTTTGAACATCGGCCAACCCGTCAAATGAAAATTACTGTATTTAAGGCATTCGGAAAGTAAAATGTTAAGCGAATGACTGGAATAATCAGTTGCCGATCAAATATGATAAGCTCATCATAATTCCATGGAATTATTAGTGGATGTATATTTACACAGCACTGTTTTAAAGCTAGAAATTAAAAACTGTTTTTCAAAAAATTAAGATTAGAAAACACAAAATTCTATAGCCCAGAAAAATTACAATTATAGATAAAATAATATCCAGAACTTTATAATAATATAATTTAATAAAGACTGCGTTTTGATTTGAAAATAATTTTACTACACTAAAACCTGTCGTGCAGAGGTTTATGGAAGGTGAAAATTAATATTTTCAAATCAAAACGCGAGTATTTTTAAAATTCGGTTACCATAGAACTCTGGAGAATACTGTATCGGTAATTATATATATATATATATATATATATATATATATATATATATATATATATATATATATATATATATATATATATATATATATATATATATATATATATATATATATATATATATATATAGTTTTATAGAGTTTGTCGTTTCCAGCCCTTATTTTTGTAAAAACTGTTTTTAATTTTTAATTATAAACGAAGCATACTACTGATTAGCGCTGTACAAACAGACGTCCACTAATAAAATACCTACTCGGCAAACAAGTTCCATTGAATTATGATAAGCAGTTTAGTTTTTATAGACGATTGAGTATTCCAGGCATTCGCTGAACATATTGCCTTGTCATTCCCCTTAAGGGTGTCCAAGTGCGATAAAATCATAATTTTATATTTATATGAAATACTGTTAGTTTTTGACACGAAACTTGTGAGTGCAATTTCCTTTTACGGAACAATTTTAGGTGGTATAGTTCTCTCATAAAGGTGCGTCAAAGTCATAATTTGCATGCTCTGTTGCCATGCAAATAAGGA
The DNA here is from genome assembly GCA_003012365.1 of Medauroidea extradentata. Lineage (NCBI taxonomy): Eukaryota > Metazoa > Arthropoda > Insecta > Phasmatodea > Phasmatidae > Medauroidea > Medauroidea extradentata. Next base: position 46,248 of record PNEQ01133763.1, read on the forward strand.
AAACCAGTTGACTTATGTAAGTGAAATAATTTACGGTGAAATAACATGGCATGGGCTACGTAATTAAACATTAAGAAACATCCCGCCAGCAATTTTTATATTTTAAAAAAATGTTGAATTTTTGCAAAATGTTTTTGTACTTCTGTAATTTTCTTTAAAATTCAAAATATGGCATTGTGTTTTTTTTAAGGGTTTATTGCATAATTCATGGCATGAATGTTTCCACTGAATTATTTCACTTAAGTAGGTTGACTGGTTTTCACTATTTGCATGGCAGTGCAACAAGCAAATTTTACCTTTGACGCACCGTTATGAGAAAACTATGAGAGCTAAAATTGTTTTGTAAGCGGAACCTACACTGAGAAGTATCGTCTACAAAACTAACGATATTTCATAAAAATTCAAAATTGTGATTTTATCGCATTTAAACACCCTTATAGAACTTAGATCACAAACTGTTCTATATGCGACTCAAAATAGCTTACAGGCTTCTCTGAGCAGTTACGTAGAACAACATGTTATGTAGTATTTTCCCAAACACAAAATATTTTTACGTGGAAAAAAATGGGATGATTCCGTTAATTTACAAATGTTTGCTAAGCTGGAGTTAAATACGATATATAGAAACATTAGCATGCTTATTGTACAGTTGAATGTAGGTACGCGATGTTACGGTGACATCTATACTACGGAATGAACTACTAGTTTTATATTTCTGAGCTTTCTACAACCGTGTTATACTCCTCAGCGCATTTCCAGTCTAATTTATGTTCAGGTAAAGCAAATAAATTAATTATACAGGTTGTAAACTTACATTTGTCGTAAGTTACTAGGTTGTTTTTACTTATACAGAACCATTTTCTTGCATATGTTGTGTACAAATTGAAAATCCTACATCCTAGGTCAGAAAATTAATTTATTGTAGTCAAGTTTACCATGAATTTTCGGCCAAATGCGTTTACATCGATCCCCTTTACAGTGTCTTTAAACCATGAAGCGATTAGAAGTGAATACATCTTAAAGTACGTCTTCAAGTGTCTCGTTTCATTTGGAAAAAAATTAAACGTGTAACTAGAAAACAATACTACATTCTCTGCACACATTTAAGTCATGTATCTAGACATTACCATGGATGTGAATCCTTATTTTGTTACCTTGAGCGAACTATGTTCCCACGTAACACGGCGAAGAATTATAAAAATTACGTTGGTACTTACGGAGTCTGTTCTCAGTTTGTATTAATTTTAAAAGAAATTACATGCCCGGGAAATGAAAGGCTGATGCGAGAAGTTACGATACAGAAATTGTCGTGGCCTTCATTTTTTATTCTCTTTCGTTTGATCTTAAACGTGAATATTTATTAGAGCTATATTGGCACAACATTTAACAAAATAATACAGAAGGAGAGAAATAGATCTAAGGACAACATTTTCAAAATTACTACACTGAAGTGCCGTTTGAAAGAACTCGACATTTATTTAGCTACATTTTTTCAACGTATTCTTAACGTACTGAAGGTACGCACATGAAACAAAGCATTTTCAAAATATTATTAAAGGATTTTGAATTTCTTACATACTAAGTAATACGCCAGCATTTTTAAAGAGTTCTGGAAAATATCTTGCAGAATCACGAAAAATGGTTTGGATAACAGTAAATATTAATTGAGTTTATTAATTTAAACACCCTTGATGACATGCTTCAATAGATATGAAGGGAGGTTTTCACTACAGTAAATGCATAACACAGTCAATGTAATATGAAGTCATCTGCGTATAATCAGCACTTACAATATTGGTAAACATATCATAATCAAAATTGATACTGTACACGTTGGCGAAGCAATGGTCACTTCGTTTTTAAGCTAACCTCGATACTGCTTGGAAAGCTGCGCGAAAGCATTGCATCTTTTGACCTTTCAGGGTGAAAAGTAAATTTTACAGTAGAATATTTTCTCTAGAGTGCAGCTAACGAGTGTATTTCAAATTAACTACGTCACTGTTATCACAGTTACAGTTTTGCCATTCCTAAACCAAATGTTTTCATTGTAAAATATAAAAAACATATAAATAGTTACTGCTTCCCAATCAATCGTAGTACAAAAACACTGAATTATTAAATTTCTACCTCCATTTGCCATCTATCATAGTTTCCTCGTGGAATTCATCCGTACATCAAGAATAATCATTTCAGTTATCTGATCTTTGAAAATGAAGATATTCTCCGGAGTTCATGTCTAATCAGCAGTTTTCGAATTTTAAGTTTATATGTAACAGTGAGAAAAATTGAATGGCGTTATGCAGAAGGCATCTAAGCCACAAACGTAAAGAACAGACAAAAAACAAGCTCCTAAATTATTATACACCAAAACTTCAGTAGCTAAGCATCCAAAGTTAGACGGAGTAAGGGTATTTGAAAATGAGAATATATTAACAAAATTAGAAAAATATTTAAGTAACAATTTTTTTATGTTCTACTTTATCAAATTGGTCTCTTTCTGCGTAACACCAGTCGATTCGTATTTCTTATTTTGCAAACAGTTGAATAGTTTTGGGTTTACAGTGCACGTCGTAGAGACACATCGCACTTCTCAAAATGTTAAATAACAATTGAAAAAAGCATTTGTATTCCATCTCGTCCAAATTATGCTACCACAATATTTTGTACAACCGGAAGCAATGCTCTAACGACACTAACGCCTAATTCTGGAAGATAAAATGTTCTGCTAGTATTAAAAAGTAATAAAAAGTGTTTGCTTCGGCAATGGATATTTTAATTTTAACTGATACAAAAACATTGATTCAAATTTATCGAAGAATTCGGTTCTACCGATCAATATCAATTCTATTTTATATACGTGCTACGTTTATTCGTTGACTCTATGCTCATTCTGATTCCCTGGAGTGAAATTGTTTAAGTGCTTTTCTCGGTTTACTTAACCTCGCAGCTATTTCACGAATATATTACATCACGTTCTCTTCAAATTTTCTTACTGGCTCATCTTTGCAATTTAGTCAATTCTTTCCTTGCGTATGCCTGTATTGTATGGAAACACAGTTGACTCTTGGGTGTTTCTTTTTCCGAGTATATCATCTGTAATCGCGACCACGTTAGTCGCAAATGCGAAGTCGCTCTTCCTATTGGCGCCTTCAATTTCACCGTCGTTTATTCCATCCGGTAAAGGCTTCAATTCCGTTGGCATCAGTGAAGCAGCCATCATATGTCAAAATGAACTTTAGCAGTTCAGCATTAACTGTTTGTCTGGCTCTCTCTCATTTGCCATTTTCTTATCTCGAACTGAGGGGGCTGGGACAGTTGGACGTCCGACTTGATACTATTACTGGGGACGTCATTGTCACTTATGCTTGTTAGTATTGTCTCTGTTTAACAGCCGTAAATATACGTTTATCTTCCGTAGGATTCTCTAGTTGTGTCCGCCTCCAACTTCCTTGCCTATTTTCATACAGTTGCTTTCTTCTCGCGATATTAGACGCAACTATTTGATTTCTCTGTCTCTCTTCCAGCAGCTTTCCCTTGAAGACCTGTTATTGGTTCTTTTTTTTTTTTTTTTTTATTCAGCGACTTCAAACTGATAAACTGCCAAACTTACAGTTATAAGCTGGCTTGAACCTTTCCGACACCTCCCCCTCCCTTATCAATCTCTCCCCACACATTCATCTTCTATCCGTCTAGATCTCAAAATTACATCCCTTTCAAGATGTCGCTTTCAGACAAATACATTTTCTACATTGGAACGATGAAAATATTGCTACAGGAATTAAACAGAGTGGAAAAATTATTCATATGTGTTTTGGAGTGTTCTTTTTTTTTTTAATGAAAATAAGTACTAACTCATAGTTTTCAGTGTACTGAAAAAAAAAATCAGCTAATAGGATCCGATAACAACGTAGGCCAAACCGAGATGAACACAAAGTCAGCGAGTGAGTGAGAGTTTGGTCAGCGCTTAACATCAAGGTCTTTATAGCGCGGGTGAAGGGTGACATGAGGTGAGTATAGAGCAGTGTCGGAATGAAGGGGCGAGGGAAACGGGAGATCCCCGAGAAAACCCGCCGACCAACGACATCGTCCAGCACGATTCCCACATGCGAAAATCTGGGGTCTGACCCCGCCGGGAACCGAACCCGGATCGCCTTAGTAAGAGGCGAGAGGTCTGACCCTCTCAGCCACCGCGGACCCCAACACAAAGTCAGGGTGGCATACATGCAGTTTCAATAATACTGAGCTACATATAATATAATTTAACATGTAATTTCCTAACCTTGCTCTCGCCAGGACTCCCAGGAAGGCAGCATCTTTAACTGCCACACCGATCTTCTCTCCATATTGGCGGTTCAGATTAAAGTGAGCATAGGGCCGTGGGTGTCGATTGGTCAGACCACTCGTGTTTCATTGTAATTCTGAACAAAGATATTTGATCACGAATGGCACGAGGATTACAGCTATTAACATCGAAACGAAGCAAGATTGCCCCATAGCAAACTTACCGCCATTATGTAACAAAAGGAACCGTCGGAACCAGGACTGCCACTCTCGTAGGCAGTCACATTAGGGTTGCCAACTTCATTCTTGAGGACGCTACTGTCGCCAGTATCGCGGGAGATTCAAATTGTTCTAGTCACTCACAGCACTACTTTGTATGTACACTAGCTACATCTATGCACACGCCTAAACATCTTGGCTTCCACATAGGCGATCCGGGTTTGATCCCCGGCGAGGTCGGTCGTACGACGTCGCTGGCCGACGGGTTTTCTCGGAGATCTCCCAATTTCCTTCCCCTTCTTATTCCGGCACTTTTCAGTCGTAGAGATTAGTTTCATTTCATCTTTCGGGATACGCAGATTTCCTACTACGGGCTACCACTCATAAAATCTGCATTCGGGTACCCTCCTCTTACAATATATATTTGTAAAGTAAGCACATGAAATTCCGTGAAAAAGTCTATTTTCAGGTAAGATAAATCGTGCAGTCGGTAGGGACTTACATAATTGATAAAACAAATATTAGTCAAAGAAAATATAAGCATGTCTATGGCAATTGATTTTATTTCAGTGTTGTATTAAGATAGGATAATATTCGAAACTAGATATATTCGGCAATTCTCTTCCGCAACCATACAAGTAGTGAGGTAACTACTATATGGTTAGTGCTGAATTCAATGCAGCAACGGCTAATGATATTTTTCAATCGTTACATTTTTGTCGCCCACCTTATCCCGAATGACCTATACCGCTCTCTCCTCTGCTGCTCACTTTGCTGTACTGTTCTTCACTCTCTTCAAAAACTCCCCGCATTTACGCACTCCGCTTCGAGCTCGCGAGACAGTATTTATTATCTTCGATAAAATAAAACACAATCGACTTCGACTGACAAGACATGAAAAGCAGCGTGTTCTATGCCTTCGTAGTTTACACTTCCTAACGGTTGTCTCTAGAACAGCATTGTTCGCAGTTCGTGGCGCGCAATTGTAGGCTAAGACTCTCTGGTCCAGCTAGGGGAAAACGTTTCTGATTCGGCCCCTAACAGACCAGACTCTAGCGAAACTCATTCTGTGATGTTGTTCCATGACCCTCCTATGTTTTGTTATCTTCCACTGACGTGACTTCTATGTGGTTGATGCTGAAAGTTATGAGTTCTCTTTGTTCCCACGCTAAGTTTGCTTGTTTACATTGAAAGTGTTCTCGTTTTACAAACTGGTGTCCTGAATATACTAAACAGAATCAAAACACTCAAAGGACGCTTTGAACATCATTAATAGTAACTCGCAAAAGTATAGCATATGAAAATAAATTTAGTACAGTATCCTGACATTTTTGAAACTTACAAAAATTCAATACTAGCTCTCCCGTTGCGACTTCCCCCGCGTGTACTATAGAATAGGGTAGCTAACTTTTAATTACGTAATAATTGATGGCGTTACTACATTCTCTGTATGTCTGTAATTTGATAATTACCTTAAATTTGTTTGTATATATATTTACATACGCAAACTTTAAAGAAACGAGCGCGTGTCCTGAAATTACTTTTTAAGGTATATAGGCTATACGTAAGCTTCATTTGCAAGCAAAAACCATCTCGATATCTCAAGTGGTTAAGGAGATACGGATAATGACTTGAAAACACGCTTTTTTTTTACCGGCTTTCAAGGACGAATTTTGAAAAATCATAAAACTACTTTTAAGATATTTACATGAGCACCACCTTGATTGATATCTTAAGTGGTTTAAGAGAAATAGAGGACTTACTGAAAACACGTTTAACGATTTTCACCCCTTTAATTTCCGAATTTCGAAAAATTGAAAAATTATGAAACATGCATTTGTATAGGCAATGTTTTGAAGTAAAAATATTAACACTATATCATTAGGTTAGAGAGTTATCGAGAAAACATGTTTTGCCTATTTTCACCCCTTTAATTTTCGATTTTCGAAAAATCCTTCCTTAGTGGGTGCCTACGCCGTGAGAGGAAGCTACGCTGAAAATTTCACGTTTCTAGGTTCAGCGGTTTGGGATGTGTGTTGATGAGTGAATGAATGAGTGGGACACTTAATTGTATATATAGAGATTATATAATTAGAGAAGAAAAAGTTGGTTTACTCTGAGGATTAATCGAGTATGGATGATAATATTTTTTTTAATTTTATGTAAATACATGCAAATAAAATCATACAAACACACCGTTTATTATTTTTATCAGAAACCATGTAAATTACTTGAGCGAATCATGTTACTTTCCACAATTTACACAAGTCTAGAAATAGCGTTATTTTTTAAAATATGTTAGGCAATAATTTAGGCTTAGAAAAATTTCGATGGATCTATTAGTAAGATAGTTTGCCCTCTCGTTTCAGTGCTTCGTGGAGGAAAATTAAAACCAAATCTTGTAGCTATAACCGAATGGTCACTCAAGCGTGTGGAATATCTTTACGGCCAAGTTGTAATGCAGGTGTTGTGTTCTTTTTATTTCAGATTTCGACATCAATCTAACCACCTCTTTCGAGCGACAGATATAGCGGCTCTAATTACGTGGCTTTAGCAGCTAATTGCTTTGGATTTGATCGGAGGGTGAGGAGGGACAGGAGAAAACGAAGATGAAAAATAATATGTTCGTGCGAAAATACCTGCCGTATTCGATTCCAAGGCCCAGTAAATCTTTTGACTTTCCATGTTCTTATCACCCTCACGTTCAGGACACTAAAATACTTTATACACGCAAGTGAAGATTATCATACGATGAAGCTTTCCAATGAATATTTTGTTTTTTCACTACACGAAGTGCAGTTCCCTCATTCACTTATCAAAAGACGAATATAAAACTTATTTAGCAGAGACACGTTTTATGAACTATCTGACATATCAACACCATCTGAAATTTAAATGCCAGTAAGGTGGCAGCACTGCACCAGCCGCCGACGACGTACAGTGCTTCGGCAGATAGAATTTCGTTCGGTAACATAAACGTGGATGAGTGATGTCTCCATAGGAATAACAAGTTACGAACGGTACACTTGTGTTCAAAATTAGGATATTTCGCTAATGTGTAAAACTTATTTGAGAACCAATCTTACAAAACCAGACATGTCCACCATATTGAGTTGAAGAGGAGAGCGAAAAAAACTCATATTTTATAATAATTACTATGAAAAACATGGCATTTAAAATAGAACATTAGTCTAGTTTATTGTATCTGAAATTGTACTTATATTCAATTCTCATAGTCTACTTATAAAAGGTGTTCAACTCATTTTCAGATTTTTGGACTTGTCTGGTTTTGAATGTTGTCTTTTCGTATCCTCAAGGTCGAAGATAGCGACAACAGGGTTCTCGGAGTCACTTCTAACAATGAATGTATTCATTCGGTGCCTTTGAAGTGGTATAGATAACTGCAACATACCTTTATATTTAATATTTCATCACAAAATTATTGTTTTCCACGCTCTCGTCCAGGTGCGCTTTTCGAAGGGGAATTTTGGACAGCAGTAACATGGCTTGCGCCTAAATGTCCGTTTAAGTGCGATGCGAGTTTCTTTGCCACCCTTTAGCACAACAGCACTTCTAGGTCCGCAAAATACGTCGATTCAGTTGGACACCTTTTAATTTAATAAGCAAAGCTTAGGCCTTCCATAAATGTCATATTTCAAAAATATGATTTTCTATTTCCTCCGTCAAATATTTTCGAAAAAGTTTAAATAAACGGATTACCTGTCAACGCATTTATTATTGTAATATACATAAACATGCTAAAACCGGAATGAAAGAAAACATGTGTGCATATGACGAAATTAACTCTTTTTATATTACTTTGAGAACACGTGAGAAATATGGTTTCCTTTACAGTTATACACAGGTAAGTATGTATTAGTAATTTATGTACTGTTATAAATGGCACAGATCCACATCTGTTATGTGACAGGTAATCTAATACTATTAGTATTTTAATTACTTTTATTGTATTGCTTTTGAAAACTGCGTGCATTTATGCCGGCTGGGGTTTGCCAGTAGCACATACATTCTAACTTACGTTGGCTGAATGCCATTTCTTAAATTTGAATAAATTACCTCCGCCGGAAACTGAGGTGGGTATTTTATCACTCATTCTGAATCTTAATGATCCTGATGACTTCCGTTTCTAGCTCCAAAATAAATTACGATATTGAGATTCGGAATGCACCCATACTTTTCCGCGCTCATGAACGTACAAGATAAAAAAAACATACAAGGAAACAGAACGTCAAAACATAATTCGCTTGTGATGTACATTCGTTGAAGTGGTGGGATTCTTTTCGTTTTCATTATAACGCTAAATATTTCACATATCTCAAGTAGAATTTGCAACTAATAACCATTGATTTCCGATATTTTCTTTAGATATACAAGATGTTATAAAATTACATTATTCTGTTGTTAAGAGTCGTGTATATTGCCATTTCTGAGTATATACGTTAAAATAGTTTTATTTTATCATACTATCTATACAAAAATGCAAAATTTATCACGACAGTTTGTATGAAACAGATATTTGTAGATAAACATTTCTTTTTGTGCATACTTGTGTGTTTACTACGGTAGTAAAATAATAAAAATCGTACGAGGAGGCTACAAAAGGATATCTTACCCTGAAGTGCAGATTTTACAATTGGGCACCGTAGACTTCTATTTGTCTTGGAGTATGACATGAGACGAGGTCCTAGAATTGAGAGGGGCCAGAATGAGAAGGGCGGGGGAAGTGGAAGATCCCCGAGAAAACCCGCTGACCAACGACAGGATGATTCCCACTTGGCGATAATCCAGGTTCCGACCCCGCCGGGCATCGAACCCGGACCGCCTTGGTGGGAGGCGAGTGGTATTATTCATTTGACCACCGCGGCCCAATACTACGGTATTCATTGTATAGTTTCAGAAATATTCTGATACTAAAATTAAAAATCTGCAATCTGATTGCTTTGAAAGCAAATACATTCTCGTCTTCGAAGTCTGGACAAAGTTACTGCGGGCGAGAGATATATTTCACTGACGAGAGTTTCAGTTGTCCGACGAGTCGTCCTTATATCGAGTAATACTCCTCAAAAGTTGAAAAGAGCTTTTAATAACCATACTTAGAGCTTCACCGGCAACCGACAATTGCAAGAACAGTTTTGGCCAGCCGCTCTTATCTCCAGAGAAAAAGCTCACCTCCATAATAGACAAAAGTATTCATTAAGATACCTATTTTTTTTTCCATTTTCACTGAACTGTTATTTAGTTTTTCAATGGTCTTTAATATTTATATTCCGATTATAATTTAACGGTCTCTACATGAAAAGATACCACATCATCCAGCCTAATTGGTTTTCTTTTAGGTTGGTGAAATTCCAATATTTTACAAATGAATCTTATTAATTTCTTACAGTTGTAATTAATACAGTAATCCTGAAACAGCATAAACTGCCGCTTATAGTCAGTGATAACTTACCCTTTCATTTACTTGCAGTATCTCAGATGAGCGTAATTTTCATTCGTAAGCATGTTATCATTACATTTATATAAAAATTTAATAAACCGTCTCATAAACAGATCCCAAAAAATATTTCATATTATTGTTGACACTTAAATGCGCCGGGTACCACTAAGTAAAGTTAGCAGTTTAAATTTGCATACTTGAAACAGAAAACGTAACAGTAACAAAATTTACTTATATAGTGCGTACATATGTGACAAATCCAAAAGATAAGCCTAACTTTTAAATTAGGCTACATTTAGATTGAATTTTTTATTGCTACGTCATTTTGTGGGAGATCCTCAAATAGAATTCATCAATCGAGCCACTGAATTTTGGAGAAAAGAATACTGTACAAATTTGTTTCCATGCCTCATGTGCACATGCTGGTCTACATTGTCATCAATGATTGGATGATTTCAACTCTCATGTTCTTGGGATTCTACCCGTAAATCACATAAGTGTGGTGCCTCAGTAACATTATTCTGACTGACCCAGTAAAATGAGCAGAGCCTCTGACGAGTTCATGCTATTCAATAACCATGAATCAAAGTGTTCGTCCAAAATTCTTTGCGCCTTAATCAGTGGCTCAAAAAATCAGGTTTGGTGGGACTAGGGTTCGAACATGGGTCCTCCCGAATACATGTCCTGCAGTGCTTCACTGTGCGGCACCTCGAACGATATCGCCTTACCCATCAAGAGAAAGTCAGAAACTGTCTGTAACCGCTCCTGATGGCGGTGATGTTATGCGTACAGTTGGACTCGAAATGATAAGTCGCGTGACTCACTGAAGATCTTAGTTGACCTTGAACAACATATAACAGTTGGTGTCTAACAGAAGTAAAACTAACCTGCGATCGGAAATGTAATAAAGTGTCAAATGTGGACTTTCGGCCGAATCTCAGTAAAAACATCTCCTGTAATGACAACTATCGGTTCACTCGCCGTTTTGAGCATGTGGACCCCTCCGACTTTGATCATTGTACCTGCAAGTACAAAATTAGAAAAATTCCTGACGATCAAATTAATTTCCAATTATTTTTTCTTATATCAGGTTAAATAATTACTAGCGAATGGGGTAAATAATACTAAAATAACGCAAAATTGTCAGCAACTATTGTCTTGATTGGTGGTGTCGGTTTGCTGTGTTCACAGACGAGTGACACAAAACTTGGAATAACATTCGTGCTTCTTACTCCACTCAACTTCTGAGCGGCAGGTCGGTCAGCCGTTCACAAGTGCCCTGCGGATGGGAACCTCAGGGACGCGGGAGGTCCATGGCGGCAGCCGGAGAGTAAACAAATGACTGCTTCTCGGGTAAGACACGGGATGTGGGAGTGACGGTAATGACGTTAAACGCTTTCGCCCGGCAAGGGACGAGCACGGTGGAGATGCCCAGCGGCTGACGTGGACGTGCAGTAGTGGGAGGTGGGAGGGAGGCCAGCCCACGACTCGTGCGCTGCAGTTAGATGTACGGACCCGTTGCAGGGTTAGCGTCGTAAGAAAGTCCGTTATACTATAATGATCTGCCCAAAAACCTCTCCCCTTCTTCTTTACACGTCCCTTGTGACTGTTTAGAATAGTTTGGTTGAGATTAGATTAAGGCCAGGGGTCCCTATTTATGTTATTTTAGTCAGTTTTATTTTTAAAACCTGAAAGGGAGCAGATATCGTAAAACCGTTACATGTAAACGTTAGAAATTGTTTGCACTATGTAGCCAAATTTGTTCAAATCTTACGTTTTTTTTTATATAATTTTGGCTAATTACTCATTTTAAGAAAATTTAATTAAGTCGATAATTAGCGAAAATTACAGAAACTTAAGTTTTCGGAAAATTAGGCTACATATCATGAACAATAACATTTTTATGTAACGGTTTTGCATCATCAATTCCCTTTCGAGATTTAAAAATTTAAACTCGAGAAAAAAAAACCTTGGCCTTAAGAGTACGTGATAGATAAATAAACGCTAAAAACATCAATTGATTTCTACGCTTTTTTCGAAGGCAATGTGGATAAAATACTCAATGATAATCTTAGATAATGGTATTTGCCAACTTGATGAGTAAAAATTTATCCAGAATTACTAATTCGATACGCGTGATCTCTTGCGCCGCAGTTAAATGCACAAGGTTCCAGCGTCAGAGATTGTGCCTCAGAAGTTCGTAACACTGGAAACAATTTTGTTTAAAACGTTGGCTACAACTATTGTCTAGGATTGCTATTGTTTAATTTTCGCAAATTGGCTTCAAGAAACCTACAGTTATAGATTAATGCTTTTAGCGTTGAATTATGTACCCACTCCCTCTTATTAAGGGCGCTGCCTACCTCAGAGTCCAGGTGCGAACAACGATAGGAATTTACACGTTCAATTATGTTCGACTTGGTTCAATACTTTTCATGACATCGCTTTCGTGCAAAAACCATTTTCTACACTGAGAAGAGGAGAATATTGCTACAGGAACAAATAGAAACGTAAGGAAAAATTTTATGAGTATTGTAAGTGAGGGTGGCTGTGGATACGTGAGGTGACTTTGATACATTACAAATATGTACAATTTTCGCATATATGGTAGCCCTTTCATCTTAGTACCTTAAATGCAATAGTAATTTAAATTTTACAAACAAATTAAGACTACTGGAGAATACCATTTATTTGAAAAACCATTTATTGCAAACTGGGCCTTAACAAAAAAAACTAAGTGCATAATTTATAATTTAACGCTTAAAATAGTTACTGGTTCTGGAGGTTTTCAAAAGTCAATTCATGAATGAAACGCAAAATAAAGCCAATCTTAGAAAATAGACCTTCTTCGTGCTAGTTTCATAAGAAAATATGTCACCAAAGTGGATGCATTTCTTGTAGGCCTAATCCATTTAGCAGCTCCGAATTTTTGTAGTGTTTCACACCGGAGTAAAAATTACACATAAACAACGCGTTACTCTGGACAAATATCTAATTACAATGGTAGCAAAATCTTTTATGTAGGATTGCCGTTTTATGGTTCTTCAATATTTAAATTCAATAAACAAGGTGTAAACTACATTTAAATAATCGTTTCAGCATTATTTATGGACAATGTCCTCTTTAATTACTGTTTTCCACTCTCCGCGCAGGCAAGCAGCATACAGAACCCGTATTTTCTACAGTAAAAATTAAACAGTAATCTCTTTTCCCCGTATTTTATGGGTAGATTACTTAGAATAACAGGTTCGGTGGCGCAAACAATTTATACGGTTTTACGAGGTCCAACAAATATTCAGATATGAGTAAAAACAGAAAATATTTCTGTCAGAATAGTTTGCCGACCCACCAGAAGAAACCGGTCAACCTGAAGTTTGCTTTGATTTTCATTTGTTGCTTATATTCAACATCATAATTTGTGAGCTCAAGTAGGCGAATATTATAGGCCTGTACACATTTTTAAGTTTGTGGCACCAAACATTTTATTCGTGCAAAGTCTGCGTTCAAGATTTAATTTCGACTGTAATGGTAGCTGGTAAAATACACGTAACAAGTTTATAATTGGTTCAGGTATGCTTGTAGCCTTGATAAAGAGTCCAGTCACTTGAGATCGTGTAGTGGGCTTCCCAAGACACAGCATAGAAGCCGGCTCTGATAACCGCATAATCAGCAGATACCATCGCTTTTATAACCAAAGTATACAACCGTTCAATTTAAAAACTGTACAAATTTTTTAGCTATATGTAACGTTTCGTCACATTATGTTTAAGTGTACCGTCACTTCTAAAAGACTAAAGGGAATTTTGAAAAGTACTCTTTTGCTCTTTTTATGAAAATTAGTAGTAATAGTAGTAGTAGAAGTAGTATTAGAAGTAGTAGTAATGATAGTAGTAGAAGAAGTAATAGTAATAATAGTAGTAGAAGTAATACTAGTGGTAGTAGGGGTAGTAATATAGTAGTGGTGGTAGTGGTGATAGCAGTGGTAGTAGTGGTCGTAGTAGTAGTTCTCCTTATGTATAAAAATGTGGCCAAACGAAATCCTAATGTTTTTAATTTTATTGGAATTTTCTCACCCAAGTAATTGATTTCGCAAAATGATCTTGTTATCCAAGCAGATTGTAATAGTGTTTTAAGTAGTATTTTTCGGTCTAGTATAAACTTCAATTTTTGTAGTTCTAAAGGTAATCGAAATATTTTGGGCGTACGCCATTCCAGCAGCATTATATCTCCCCAGAAAAAACAATCACTGAAAATTACCAGAATTATTTATGACATCGTTAAATTGTGGCAGTGTAATAATGTATGTCAACAGTACCACTCCAAAGATACCAACAAGGTATATGTATGTGTGTATATATATATAGAGTCCATTTTTAATATTTCAGTGCGTTCCCGGAATAAAGTGTACGTATACGAAGCGTAACTGCCAGAAAGTTCGTATGTATCCTTGAAACTGTGTTCAGATGAGCAGCAGAGCGGTTCTACAGCAGATGCAAGGACAGCAAGATGTGAGCTGGAGACTTCAAGGACTTGGGATGAAATATACACGTGTGCGGAATATAAAATACTGCACGTTTGTGTTCATAGATAGATAATACATCTTAAAACAGTTATGCCTGTCTGTAAGATGCCTCTCATTCGACATGGGGTGACCATAATTTAAATTACCACTGAAGCAGACATCCCTGGGTAAAACAACTGACGTCAAACACTTATGCTGTCCTTGATCAAAGAAGTGTCAATCAAGAAGATGAGCTAAGGATAATTACGAGGAATGGAGATCGTCGGTTAAACAAACAACATGCTTCGCGGTTCTTTATTTTACTGTTAATATTTTTTTTATTTTACATTAGGAGTGCATCCTCGCTGTACAGAGTTCTCGTGTTGAGACGAGCAGCAAGCGAAGCAACAAACACGTTGTATCGTAAATCAATCATCACAACGAAGTTATTTCTCTGCAATAAATAAAGCACGTTCATACAATGCATGACGTTTATACTTCGCTTTGAGTTAAACTGAAAAACGAGTTTTTGTACATTACTTTTGGTGAACAAACAGAAGTTTTACTGTGCAAAATATGCAATATTTTTTAGCAAACGAATTAATTCATGAATAACGAAAAGTCTTTATATCAATATATACTACAAAAACTTATTTGACACAGCGTAATCAATAACATCGATTTAACACATTTCATATTAATTACTAATACCACATTATTTGCAAGATCTCCTGCGCTAGTTTGTTCAATAAAATCGTTAGTTTCATCAGCTAAGACAATACGGCGAACAAATATGCCCCTCAGAATCGCAGTGCAGCCGAAAGAAACAGCTCCATGATACAGGGCAAGATAAACGGTTAAATTCTTATCAATTTGTATAGTTAAATGTCGGTGTGGAGAGATAGTTACTACTTGAACATTGTATTTAAATTGAGCATGTGTATTAAAAATGCTTAACTAATACCGTCGTCATACTTTAAGAGAAGTCTTCACTTCATGCTTTTTTACACCCTGCGGCAATTAAAACAAAAAGTGATAACGTGGAATTGAAACGGGCCCCCAGTAGTATTATTCTTCACTGAAAAATTTTTCATCTTAAAAAAAAAAACTTAATTTTACTACCACTGGTATATTCAATTTTTCGATACTTAACTGCTTAAATAGCACCATTTTGCACTTTGAAACCCAAATTTTTCCGGGGTAGAACCCCTGGACCCCCCCACTTTGATTGTGACCTTTATAAAATTCTCCATTTGAAACCCTTCCCC